>JAJPUD010007021.1:0-94049 GCA_023553655.1 Myrmecobius fasciatus
TATTTTCTCCTGGCCTTATATTACATGTGAGTTTTATTGCATCATGATCTGAAAAGGATACATTTACTATTTCTGCTTTTCTGTATTTGATTTTGAGGTTTTTATGCCCTAACACATGATCAATTTTCATATAAGTTCCATGAACCCCTGAGAAAAAGTATATTCCCTTCTATCACCATTCAATTTCCTCCAGAGATCTGCCATACCTAACTTTTCTAACATTTTGTTTATCTCCCTAACTTCTTTCTTATTTATTTTGTGGTTTGATTTATCTAATTCTGAGAGAGCAAGGTTGAGATCCCCCACTAGTATAGTTGTACTGTCTATTTCTCCTTGCATCTCTGTTAGTTTCTCCTCTAGGAATTTGGATGCTATACCACTTGGTGCATATATGTTTAGTATTGATACTGCTTCATTGTTTATGGTACCCTTTAGTAAAATATAGTTTCCTTCCTTATCTCTTTTAATTAGATCTATTTTTGCTTTTACTTGATCTGAGATAAGGATTGCTACCCCTGCTTTTTTTTGTTCACTTGAAGCATAAAGTGCTTCAGCCCTTTACCTTCACTCTATGTATCTCTATGTTTTAGATGTGTTTCTTGTAAACAACATATTGTGTTGTTTGTAGGATTCTGGCTTTTAATCCAGTCCGCTATCCGTTTCCATTTTATGGGAGAGTTCATCCCATTCACATTCACAGTTAAAATGACTATATCTATATTTCCTGCCATCTTATTTATCCAAAGTTATATTTTTCTCTTCCCTTTCCCCTTACTCCCTTTCCCCCTCCCCAGTATTTTGTTTTTGATGACCACCTCCCTCTAACAGTCCTCCCCCCTTTAAAACCCTCCCTCTTTTTTACACCTTTCCCCTAATCCTTCTATTAATTTATCCCTTTCTTTTCCATCTTTCCCTCCTACTTCCCTATTCAGAGGGCCAAGTTTTTCCCTGAAATCAAATGCGTCTGATATACTCTTTTAGAGCCCAATCTAATGAGAGTAAGAATACTCATCACCCTCCCTTCTTTCCCTCAATTATATTAGATTTTTTATGTCTCTTCATGAGACTTTGCCTTATTTTACATCCTTTTTATTTTACCTCCATCCCCCTCTCCCCCTTTTTTTACAGTATGATGTACTTTCCACCTCTAATTTCTTTCCGATTATTATCAAAGTATAATCAAATTATACCCCCATTCTTTAAGGATACCCCTATTAGAGATATAGTTCTTAAGAGTTCTTTCCTTTTTACCTTTTTACGCTTCTCTAGAGTTCTGTGTTTGGAGGTCAAACTTTTTGTTCAGATCTGGTCTTTTCATTAGAAATAGGTGAAATTTTCCTGTATCATTGAATGACCATCTTCTTCCCTGGAAGATGATGCTCATTCTAGCTGGATAGTTTATTCTTGGCTGTAATCCAAGTTCTTTTGCCTTTCGGGAATATCTGATTCCAGGCCCTTCTATCCTTCAATGTGGAAGCTGACAGATCCTGTGTAATTCTAATGACAGTTCCTCGGTATTTGAACTGTTTTTTTCTAGCAGCTTGTAATATCTTTTCCTTGGTGCGATAGTCCTGAAATTTGGCCACGATATTCCTTGGGGTTTTAATTTTGGGGTCTCTTTCAGGAGGTGATTGGTGAATTCTTTCAATGCCAACTTTGCCTTCTGATTCTAAAACATCAGGGCAATTCTGTTTCATGATTTCCTGGAAGATAGCATCAAGGTTCTTTTTTTCATTGTGACTTTCAGGGAGTCCAATAATCCTTAGATTATCTCTCCTGGATCTGTTTTCCAAGTCAGTTGTTTTTCCTAGGAGATATTTCATATTTTCTTCTATTTTTTCATTTTTTTGTTTTTGTTTGACTGATTCTTGAAGTCTTATTGAGTCATTCATTTCAATTTGTTCAATTTTAATTTTTAAGGTATTATTTCCTTCAGCTATCTTTTTTAGGTCCTTTTGTAACTGGCCAATTAAATTTTTTGGTTCATTGCATTCTTTTTCCATTTTGCCAATTTTATTTTTCAGTGAATTGTTGTCTTTTTCCAATTCACTAATTTTATTTTTCAGTGAATTGTTGTCTTTTACCAATTCACTATTTTTATTTTCTTGTGATTTGGTAACGTTTTCCAATTCACCAATTTTGTTTTCATTGAATTGTTGTCTTTCCTTCACTAATTTTGTTTTTCAGTGAATTTTTGTCTTTTTCCAATTCACTAATTTTGTTTTTCAGTGAATTTTTGTCTTTTTCCAATTCACCAGACTTATTTTCCAGTTTTTCACATCTCTGTTGCAAGGCAATATTTCCTTCTTGCACTGCTCTCAATTTATTTCCCCAATCTTCTTCTAGCTTTCTTTTGAGATTCTTTATGCAATCTTCCAGGTAAGCCTTCTGAAAGGGAGACCAGCTTAAGTCCACCCCTGTAGCTTTATCTGGGATTGTTTTCAGAATCTCAGGATCTGGGGACTGCTCTAGTTTCTCTCCATAAAAGCTGACTATGGTGAGAGCTCTCTTTTCTTGCTCGTGATTTTCAGCAGAGGTATCAGTCACCAGCACGGAATTCTGCAGCAGCAGCAGCAGCAGCAGCAGCAGCAGCAGCAGCGATTTCAATTTGCCCTGGGGCAATTGCCAAGTTGACTTCCGGTCTGGGGCTGATCTGGCTAGATCCGCACTAGGACCACACTTTCAGCTGCTCTCAATCCACCCTTTATCAAAGGTAGACCTGCCAAAGCACCTGTCCTGCAAGCAGAGCAAAGTGGCCCAGGTGTCTCCCAGGGACTTCCTGGCAGCCTAAAAACTTCTGCTCCTTCCCAGCCCCGGACTTGCACTCCGGCTGCGCACTGGCGTCTGAGCGCTGGGAGCTGCTCGATCCCCTGCCCATCTAAAACTGACCTCAGAAGTTCTTTCAAAGTAGATATTTGATAGAAGTGCCTTGTAGTCCAAGTGTTTGGTGGCGCCCTCACTCCAAAACCAATTCGGAGGTTCAGTTTGTCTGGGTCTGAGGGAAGGTCTCAGGAGTTCACAGAGGACGCTGTCTGCAGTTACCCATTTTGGCCTGCCCCCCCCCCCCCCCATGAAGGTATCTTTCAAGTTGTCAAAGTTGGTCCTAGAACAGGATGCTTGCCTTCTACTGTGTTTAGTGTGATTTAACTGATATAATATCTGTTTATGCTAAATTTTAACATCCTTCAAAGTATCATTCAGATCTGCAAATTAGGAATTTCTTATACTAAATGAAATTTCATAAGAAAATTACAAATTGAAAGACAAACCCATCTCTTCGCAAATCTCCATGCATTATTCAGATTTGTTATTAATTGCTTCTATTGCCTCAAGATGCAAGGGAGGAGTCATATACTAGTTGTACTACCTTTTATAAGTCATCTAATTTCCTGGTGTTTGGGGACAATTCTCTAAGGCTATCAATTACTGGGTAGCTGCTTATCTCTACTAGTCCAGGAAGTCCCTCTGATGGGTCTCCAGCCCTTGTTCCCAGAATTTCTGATCCCCAAAAGATACAAGGGAGGAGAATGATGAGTCAACCCAAGGTCTACTCAAAATTGCATATTAGTTAAGGAATATAGAACATTAAAACTTCTAATCCATTGCTCCTTATTTGTCTCCAATAAAAGCCCCTCTTATCTGTCTCTTTACCTATATGACAATACTTTGCTAAAGGCACCTTGCTCTCTTCTCATAGATTGCCTGTTGACTGATGCCCCAAATTTTAGTATATAGCGCTTTCTCAACTTTTACTAATTGTCAGATTTTCTCAGAGCCCAGCCCACTTCACTTTTATGTTAATAAAATCTTTTGTGACTACTAGAGAATCTCTTTGAATTCTTTCAAATCAACTATGAACCAACTGTGAGAATTGGATAGAGGTTTAGTTTCCATAGTTATGAAAATTAAATTAGGGAAATACAGAGAAATGAAACTTAAATTAGAAAAATAAAATTGAAACCTAAGAAATGGAGACTAGGACTGAAGAAGGAAACAAAACTAATAAAAAGAAAATGTAATCTGGAGTGGAGGATTCAGGCTGGAAAACAGAGAGTATGGAATGGGGAGGGTGGGGATTTAGAATATGAAAACATTGAAACACTTTATAAAATGTAATCAGTAGTGGGGACTTAGATTAAGAAACACATTGTAAAATATAATTAGAGGTGGGGATTTGGAAGGAAGGTATGGTGATGTGATCAGAGAAGACTTAGCTGCACATGAGGGAATTAGATACTTCAGATAGGATAGTCCTCAGACAATAGGGAATCAGAGGAAGGACTGATCTACATCCAAATAAGGTGAACACCAAGGGAGAAATAATGATATAATCAGAGTTGGAGATTCACACTCATGTGGGGGGATTACTGTGCTTTGAATAGGTTGTAACCTCTCTGGTACTCAGTTGGGTATCAGGCGAGGGGCTTGGGTTTTGGGTATTTAAAAAAAAAGACATTTCCATTGATTCCAATTGTTCCTATTCTATAGGATACACATCTCTGCAGTTGTGTAATTAAAAACTTTTAACTTTATCCCTCCAAAGTACAAATGGAATTATTTCTCATAACATGTTACTCAGATGTATCACTTCCTCAGGAACTTTTTACACCAATAAAATAACATGTTTATTCTCTGAGGAGAATGAAGAAAATAATGATGATGGTGATAATTAGCAATAGTAATAAGTATCAGTGGGCCAACTTAGGAATCAGGAAAATGGGGTTAATTCCCAGTCTTGTACATACTAGCTACTTCTCAAAGCTCCTAGAAGATTCTCTAAGACTATGTGTCATATTTCAGTTGCTTATCTGATTTGGTAAAAGGAAATACCATAAGGAGATAAAATCACAAAACTGGAACAAAAAAAAAAAGAAAAACAAAAGGAAATCTAAACAAATAGTGTGTGTGTGTGTGTGTGTGCGCGCGTTTGTCTCACACACACACACAAATGTGGATATATGTATTTCTATGTAGAACTTTAAGGTTTGCAATGTACTTTGTATAGGCTTATAAAGATAGCTGGATAGGAGTTGAAATAGCAACTAGTTTAATTCCTTTATTTTGTGAGGGAGAAAACTGAAGTTCAAAATATTTGTCCAGTAACCCAAATTTCACACAGAAATTTTAAAGTATTCCTCTGGTGTGTAAAAAATAACCAAATGTCTTCTTAATTTTACTGATCAAAGTTTACAGTTAGTACAGCATATGCTTCAGGTAGAGTAAGATTTTCTTATTGTGAGAAACATGATTTATCAAATTTAACAATATAAAACATCAGGAATCATGAAGTACTTGTGAGTAAATATGACTATGGAGCCAGATTGGGTATATTCAAATAGAGGCAAATTAGCAATGCTTTTTAGGAACTCACAATAAATATTTTCTTGGGTAGAGAGTGGGAGAGACATATAAGTGGAAATGGAATTTGGCCTGTTCTTTTCTGTTAACTCCAAAAGTGGGAGTTTAAAACAGGATTTGAATGTATAAATATTGCTTTTTCTTAAAAAAAAGGTATTTTTATGGATATGCAAGAACAACAATTTTGGTGCTTACTGGATGGTAGCACAACTTGCTCACATGTCTAATCTTGCAAAGAAAAAATTTTGCTCTGGGACCTCCTGAACTAGATACATGAAAATTATTTCTTGCTTCTTTATAATGAAAATTTGAAAAGAATTTCATCAATTGAATAAGAGACTGAATAGAACTTCAGCTCTAGATGAAGCCTGGTACTTTGAAAGAGAGTCATTGTTAGCCCAAGGGCTTCTACTGAGTGGCTAGAAATACTTGCTATTGTCTAAGTCATAAAAGAACTAAATTACTCTCTGAGTCTATGGGCTGAAGGACACATGGTACCTACAATTCACTGTAGGTAACAGCTGTGAAGAACAGGAAAAGTTCTGGACAGAGCAAGAAAGCATCTGCAAGATAATGGCACAACAGAATCTGTATCTTAGCAGAGGTTCCTACTGATGGACAGAGACTGAGAGCATGGACAGATTTAGATTCTATCTGGGTCTCATCATGCTCATTAGCTGCTTTCTATGTCTTACTATTTGTTACAATGGGATTATAATACCTTACTGGGTTATTGTGAGGGTCAAACGAGATAATGTATCCAAAACACTTTGCAAACCTAAAAGAGCTACATAAGTATCAGTTATTATATGAGAGTGAGCAATATTATAAGAAATTGAAGGATCTCTAAACATGAAGATGGAAAAAATTAAAATATTTGAATATGAGATACATTTTCCTCTTTTCTTTCAGGTTAGGATATTAGAAGGGAAAAGAAAGTTTGGGAAATAAATAGCCAATTATAACTGGTGCTCAAAAGTATGCTATAATTTTAGGGGTTGTGGTTTAAGATATAAGAATTATGAATCCTTGAATAAGAATGGAATGCATTTCATGAGACCTGAAAAGAATGTGCTTCCTGAAGACTTAGTGATATGATCAAGAAGACTTTTTACTGAAATGAAAGATGATGAAGAAAAAGCTCCAGATAAAACTAAATATACATATTGATGACATAGAAGTATAAAGATGGGAAAAATTCTCCAGTTTTCTGCAGAAAATAATTAGAAAGAGGATCAGGAACCATCTTTGCACTTTTGATTTTGCAAAATGAGACCAGATTGCAATGAAAGGAAATATAACCCAATAAGTACCATTAAAACTACAGTAGGTGAAATAGCTTTCAAAATTGAAATACTGCAATTGAATTGAATACCATGTGTGAAAAATCAACTAGAGTAGATGGGGTTGGAGTATCACTTCTTTACAAAAGATAAGACAGCTTTGTATAGAAATTTGTAAACCTAAGTGGAAAAGCTGGGTAGAAAACATTTTCCTGAAGACTTCCTTCCAGTGAAAGAATTCATAACTTCCCCTGGGCAGTCAGTAACATGTCTGAATAATTCTAATTGTTATGAATTTTTTTCCTTCAAAGAAAGTGAAAATTATCTCTTCATTACTTCTTACTATTTGCTCTTAGTTCTTCATTATTAAATACTAATCCCAGTACTGGACTTAGTCCCGGGAATACAAAAGAAAGACAATCCCTGCCCGTTAGTAAGCAGGATCCTGCTTACTAAGGGGGTAAGATGATACTTGAAAAGAAGTTGGAAAGAACTTAGTGGTAGGAACCTAATGTACACAGTACCTGGGAGACTGGAGTGTAAGAGGTATAAGAATTAAGACTTGTCTAGTCTGGGTGCCTTCCTTAAATGAAAATTCTGGATGGAGCCATCCAATCAGAGAGGGAGAAAGTACAGGGGAAGATGATATTATAATCTGTGACTTTCAGAGATGGAATGAACTTTAAAGTTAAATGAGGTTTTTTTGAGGCTAATAGGGTCCAGGGTTTAGCTTGGAGAAGAATACCCCTCTCTATTCTCTTCACACTGAGTCTACTTGCATTTCAGTTGTATGACAACATAAACATGGCCCTGTTCTCCCAAGACTTTTTTCCAGACTGAACATTCCTAGTTCCTTCAATGATTATGGTATTCTACTCCTATGAACCTCTTGAATCAAATCAAGAATGTGGTTTCCAGAGCAAAAGATCATTTTCCAGGTGACATAATTAGGGCAGAGTACTATAGGACCTCTCTAGTATTTGGACATTATGTCAGGATCCAGCTATAACATGCAGTCATTCCTATACTAAAGAAATAATTCTAACCTCTTGATATTTCATCTTACACTTGTAAGATATTGCAATATCTTAGTAAATGTTAACCTGTTTATTGCAACTATAACTTGGATCATGTTAGCTAAAACAGGGGCTCTTAACCTGAGGTCCATGAACAGATTTCATTGAATCTGGGAATTGAGATGGGGAAAAAATCACATCATTATTTTTAGAAATTTTAGTTAAAATTTAGTATTTCTTTCAGTTATGAATGCAGGCAACAGCCCATAGCAATACCAGGTATTCCTGTAATTTTGTCATTATTAGAAATCACAAATATTTAAAAATATTTCATGGATTTTTGTAAATATCTTGAAATATCATTTATGTCCATTACTACTTAAAAATAGTTGAAATTATGTGATCTGTTGCTACATGGGACAGTATCATGGTCTTTCAATCTATAAATGTTTGAGTAAGTGACCAACTATCAGGCAATTGTGCAGCTACTAGTCATTTAGTCACCAAATGAAGTTGTATATTCTCATATTGGTTTCCCAGAAAACTACTTTGCTTTCCAATATTGCATGTTTGCAATTATTTGTTCTTCATATATGGAAAGGGGCGAGCCATTTCTACTGCTTGTGAAATTTTTGCAAAACTGGTCAGTTCAAATGATAATGTTTAAGTCTCCATAAGGTAACATGGTCTTTTGTAATATGGATAGTCACATGGGTTACGGATAAAGTTCAGACATGTCTGACAATTAAGATAACTGTTCAAATGTATCATTTAAAGTGATTTCTCATTGCTAACAGATAATGTAGATATGGGTACTGAAAAATAATAAGTTCTTTGAGTAGAGAGGTGGTCTTTCTTTAATTCAGTCTTTTTGTACTCACTTTTTGTGCACTTTTCATGAAGTAAAGGTATATAAAAGTAGTGCTCAAATATTATTATTCTATGAAAATACTAGACATTATAAAAACCTTCATGAGAAAATTATAAATTTTATCAGAAAGGAAAACCAGTATTTCTAGGAAGGCACAGAAGGCAGCCTGATTTCATGATTTCAGCCAAATTCTAAGGACCCAAATCCTGAGTTAATGAAATAATCCACATTTATAAAAGAGAAGTTAAAAGCTATTACATGTTTTAATGAAACATGATGCTACTGGATCCCAAAAGTATAGCTTTGGGAGTAGAAGTAACAGATTCCATATTGTTTTTTAATCAGCGAAGAACTATGGGAAATGAAGACGATGTGTAAAATGTTACTGATACATATAAAACATGGAGGTTAGGAGGAAGAGCACTGGTTTTGAGTTAGAGGATTTGAATTTCTACCTCTGACATTTGTCTCTGTTACTTTTGTTATACTTTTATTGAATAAATCAGTTAATATTTCCAGGACTGTTTTTTTTATCTAAAAAATAACAGATTTAACTTGATAATCTCTTAGGTTAGAAACAGTGAGAAAGAGAGACAAACCTTTCTGACATAAAAAGGGGAAAATGAGAATCCACTTTTTTAATCTCCCTGCCACGAGTTAATATAGAGACCCACCTTGAAATATAGCTTCATAAAGCTTCATTAGAAATCATGTATTTTGTTCATGGGATATTTTTTTTCATAGCATGCCTAATGATTTTCCACATATATGTTAAATCTACATATATACACATGTACATACTCATTTAAAGAAGCGTTTGTTGCTAAAGAGTAGGGAAATACAGACGAGATTTATAATTTCACTTTTTAAATTACTCCTGCAGACAAAAGAAAAAATATTAATTTACTATCCCTACTTTGTTTTATTTACAAATTTGATAAGCATGCCATCTCTGCCTTTTAAAACAATTATTGATGTTAATGTTAAGCAACTCTGAGCAAATCACACATTCCTGGAGCCCTTTAATAGAGATTGATTTTCAAATTGATTTTAAGATATTGGTGACTCCTTGTTTTCAGTCATTCCACTAGTTCTTTTCTACCTTCTTGTCCACTCCATATTTCCTCATTTTGTCCCCCAAATTTCATGGGATATATTGTTAATTGCTTTGCTAAAATTCAAGTGAATGGTACTTGTAGTATTTCCTTGACTTACCAATTTAGTAAGTCTTGTCATAAAAGGAAATCAATTTAGTTTGACATTACCTATCCTTGATGAAGGCATGAGAGCTCTTTGTGGATGTTTCTTCTTCTAGATATTCACTAAACATATTTTAATAGAATTGAAATCATAATCATTGACCTTATTTTACAAACTCAATATCTTTCCTTTTTGTAAATGGGATAATATTTGCTCTTTTTCAATTCTGCAGTACTTAGCCTATCATTCACAGATTGCTGACAATGGCTCACCAATCACAATGTCTAATTCTTTCAGTACCCAGGATCTAGTATATCTGGATCTAATGACGTGAACTAGTTAGCCCTCCTAATATTAATTTGGCAATTAGGTGGTAGAGTGGTTAGAGTGCTAGTCTTGGGGCCAGGAATATGAGTCAAAATCTTGTCTCAGAGACTTGCTGTGATCTTTTTTTTAAAATAATAGCTTTTTTTGTTTTTCAAAATACATGCAAAGATAGTTTTTAGCATTCATTGTTGCAAAACCTTGTGTTCTTTATTTTTCTCCCTCCTTCCTGTCTCCCCTAGATAGCAAGTAATCCAATATAGGTTAAACATGGGCAATTCTTATAGACATATTTCCACATTTATCATGCTGCACAAGAGAAATCACATCAAAAAGGAAAAAAAATGACAGAAAAAAAACAAACAAGCAAACAACAACAAAAAGGTGCTTTGATACACATTCAATTCCCATAATCCTCTCTCTCACCTCACTGTTGAAAAAAACCTAGTCCATCAGAGTTGATCATCATATAATCTTGTTGTATATGATCTTTTGGTTCCATTCGCTTCACTTAGCATCAGTTCATATAGAGACTTACTATGATCTTAAGCAAGTCACATAACCTCTCTCAGTTTCCTTTTCTATAAAATGGGCATAATAATAGCATCCATCTCCTAGGGTTGTTTTGAGGATCAAATGAGATAACATATGCAAAGCAGTTTGTAAACATTAAAGAGCTATCTAAATACTATGATATGATGGATGATATGTTCTCATGACATGCTGAGTTTCAACTCTATTATTATAAATATTTTTATTTGCTTTCCAGTCCAAAAGTTATTTTCCCCTGAAAAGAAAACAGAAGCAAAATAAAGTTAAGCAGCTCTGCTTCTTTTCCATCATTTCTTATCTTCATTTCATCTAATCCAAGTGATTATTCTACTTCTTTTTGATTCACCTCTTTACACCAATCTCTCTCTCTCTCTTTTTCTCTCTCTATTTCTGTCTCTCTCTCACACACACACACTCTATTTTTTGTTTTCCCTTATGTTCCCTAATGTACCTTAGCTGAGTCTGAGTGAAATTACATTCTCCAAATACTGTTTTTATAAAGCTGTGTCATGCTTTCTTATTTATACTTCATTACCTGCCCTTACTTCCACTTTTCCATATATCTTTTTTTTTTTATTTTTTTTACACTTATCTTGTTTTTTTTTTTTATTATTTTTTTTATTTTAAGCTTTTTATTTGTATAACATATGTATGGGTAGTTCCCCAACCTTGATCTTTACAAAGCTTTCCAATACAAATTTTACCCCCAGTCCCCTCCCCTCCCCCAGATGGCAGGAAGTCCACTACATGTTAATAATGTTGAAATGCTTGAGAAGTTATACAAGAAAAATCCTATCTCCAAGAAAAAAAAGAATCAGAGAAAGGCAACACAATGCAAGCAAATGTCAATAGAGATCATGAAAATGTTACGTTGTGGTCCATATTTCATGTCCCTCTTTCTGGGTGTATATGGTTTTCTTCAGTGAACAACTGGAACTGGTTTGAGACAATTCTTTATTGCAGAGAGCCATGTCCATCAGAATTGATCATCATGTAATACTGTTGTTGCTGTGCATGATGATCTCCTGGTTCTGCTCGTTTCACTCAGCATCAGTTCATGCAAGTCTCTCCAGGCCTCTCTGAAATCGTCCTGCTGGTCGTTTCTTACAGAACAATAATATTCCATAACATTCATATACCATAATTTATTCAGCCACTCTCCAATTGATGGGCATCCCTTCAGTTTCCAGTTTCTAGCCACTACAAAAAGGGCTGCCACAAACATTCTTGCACATGTGGGTCCCTTTCCCTCCTCTAAGATCTCTTTGGGATATAGGCCCAGTAGAAACACTGCTGGGTCAAAGGGTATGCACAGTTTGACAACTTTTTGAGCATAGCTCCAAATTGCTCTCCAGAATGGTTGGATCCGTTCACAGTTCCACCAACAATGTATTAGTGTCCCAGCCCTCCCACATCCCCTCCAACATTCATCGTTATCTTTTCCTGTCATTTTAGCCAATCTAACAGGTGTGTAGTGGTATCTCAGAGTTGTCTTAATTTGCATTTCTCTGATCAATAGTGATTTGGAGCAACTTTTCATATGACTAGAGATGGTTTTAATTTCATCATCTGAAAATTGTCTGTTCATATCCCTTGACCACTTATCTATTGAAGAGTGGCTTGAATTCTTATATATATGAGACAATTCTCTATATATTTTAGAAATGAGGCCTTTATCAGAACCATTAAATGTAAAGAAGATTTCCCAATTAGATGCTTCCCTCCTAATCTTGTCTGCATTTGTTTTGTTTGTACAGAAACTTTTTAACTTAATATAGTCAAAATTATCCATCTGGTGTTCAATTAGGAGTTCCAAGTCTTCTTTGGACATAAATTTGTTCCACCTCCACAGGTCTGAGAGATAAACTATATTACGTTCCTCTAACTTGCTTACAAAGTCCCTCTTTATATCTAGATCATGAACCCATTTAGATCTTATCTTGGTATGTGGTGTTAGGTATGGGTCAAGCCCTAATTTCTTCCACACTAGTTTCCAATTTTCCCAGCAGTTTTTGCCAAATAGAGAGTATTTATCCCAAAAGCTGTGGTCTTTGGGTTTATCAAACACTAGATTGTTAAGGTTAATGCCTAGGTTGTCCTGATAACTATCCTGTGCCATTGATCCACTGCTCTATTTCTTATCCAGTACCAAACGGTTTTGATGACCGCTGCTTTATAATATAGTTTTAGATCTGGTACAGCAAGACCACCTTCATCTGCCTTTTTTTTCATTAATCCCCTTGAAATCCTTGACCTTTTGTTCTTCCAAATGAACTTTGCTACTATTTTTTCTAGATCTGTAAAATAATTTCTTGGGAGTTTGATTGGTATGGCACTAAATAAGTAGATTAGTTTGGGTAGTATTGTCATTTTTATTATGTTCGCTCTGCCTACCCATGAGCACTTAATATTTTTCCAATTGATTAGGTCTGATTTTATTTGTGTGGAAAGTGTTTTGTAGTTTAGTTCGTATAGTTTCTGACTTTTCCTTGGCAGATAGATTCCCAAATATTTTATCCTATCATCTGCTATTTGGAATGGAATTTCTTTTTGTATCTCCTGCTGCTGAACTTTGTTGGTAATATATAAAAATGCTGATGATTTATGTGGGTTAATTTTGAATCCTGCAACTTTGCCAAAGTTGTGAATTGTTTCTAGTAGTTTTTTAGTTGAATCTCTAGGGTTCTCTAAGTATACCATCATGTCATCTGCAAAGAGTGATAATTTGGTTTCTTCATTACCTACTCTGATTCCTTTTATCTCTTTTTCTTCTCTTATTGCTAAAGCTAACATTTCTAATACAATATTAAATAGTAATGGTGACAGTGGGCAGCCTTGTTTCACTCCTGATCTTATTGGGAATGGTTTTAGTTTGTCTCCAATACATATGATGCTTGCTGATGGTTTTAAATAGATGCTACTGATCGTTTTAAGGAAAAGCCCATTTATTCCTATACTCTCTAGTGTTTTTAATAGGAAAGGGTGTTGGATTTTGTCAAAGGCTTTTTCTGCATCTATTGAGATAATCATATGGTTTTTGTTAATTTTGTTATTAACATAATTAATTATACTGATAGTTTTCCTAATATTGAACCAGCCCTGCATCCCTGGTATAAATCCTACTTGGTCATAGTGTAGTATCCTGGGGATGACTTTCTGTAATCTCATTGCTAAAATCTTATTTAAAATTTTTTCATCAATATTCATTAGGGAAATTGGTCTATAGTTTTCTTTCTCTGTTTTTACCCTACCTGGTTTAGCTATCAGCACCATATCAGTCTCATAGAAGGATTCTGGCAGTATGCCTTCTGTCCCTAATTTCTCAAATAGTTTGTGTAGTATTGGAATTAATTGTTCTTTGAATGTTTGGTAGAATTCACATGTAAATCCATCTGGCCCTGGAGATTTTTTCTTAGGGAGTTGGTTAATGGCTTGTTCTATTTCTTTTTCTAATATGGGACTATTTAAATAATTTATATCCTCTTCTGTTAACCTCGGCAATCTATATTTTTGTAGATATTCCTCCATTTCATTCAGATTTTCAAACTTACTGGCATAAAGTTGGGCAAAGTAACTCCTAATTATTGCTTTAATTTCCTCTTCATTGGAGGAAAGTTCTCCCTTATCATTCTTGAGACTAACAATTTGATTTTCCTCTTTCCTTTTTCTTATCAAATTAACTAAAGGCTTATCTATTTTGTTGGTTTTTTCATAGAACCAACTCTTAGTTTTATTTATTAACTCAATAGTTTTCTTATTTTTGATTTTATTAATTTCTCCTTTTACTTTTAGAATTTCCAATTTGGTATTTAATTGAGGGTTTTTAATTTGTTCTTTTTCTAGTTTTTTTTAATAATAAGCCCAATTCATTGATCTTTTCTTTCTCTATTTTATACAAGTAAGCATCTAGAGATATAAAATTGCCCCTTAAAACTGCTTTGGCGGTATCCCACAAATTTTGGTATGTGGTCTCCTTATTGTCATTCTCCTGGATGAAATTATTGATTGTGTCTATGATTTGCTCTTTCACCCATTCATTCTTCAGGATTAGATTATTTAATTTCCAATTACCTTTTGGTTTATTTTCTCCTGGCCTTATATTGCATTTGATTTTTATTGCATCATGATCTGAAAAGGATGCATTTACTATTTCTGCCTTTCTGCATTTGATTTTAAGGTTTTTATGCCCTAATGCATGGTCAATTTTTGTATAGGTTCCATGGACTGCTGAGAAAAAAGTAAACTCCCTACTGTCTCCATTCAACTTTCTCCATAGATCTATCATACCTAACTTTTCTAACAATTGGTTTATCTCCCTAGTTTCTTTCTTGTTTATTTTGTAGTTTGATTTATCTAATTCTGAGAGAGCAAGGTTGAGATCCCCCACTAGTATCGCTTGGCTGTCTATTTCTTCTTGCATCTCTCTTAATTTCTCCCCGAGGAATTTGTGTGCTATTGCACTTGGTGCATATATATTTAGTATAGATATTGCTACATTATCGATGGTACCCTTTAATAAAATATAGTTTCCTTCCTTATCTCTTTTGATTAGATCTATCTTGGCTTTTACTTGATCTGAGATAAGGATTGCTACCCCTGCTTTTTTTTGTTCACCTGAAGCATAATAGGTCCTGCTCCAGCCTTTTACCTTCATCTTATATGTGTCACTATGTTTTAGATGTGTTTCTTGTAGACAACATATTGTGGGATTCTGGTTTTTAATCCAGTCTGATATCTGCTTCCGCTTTATGGGAGAGTTCATCCCATTCACATTCACAGATAGAATAACTAATTCTTTATTTCCTGCCATCTTATTTACCCAAGTTATGTTTTCCCCTTTCCTTTCCCCTTTCTCCCTTCCCCCCACCTCAGTACTTTGCTTTTGATGACCCCTCCCCCAAACAATACTCCCCTTTCCTTTCCCCTTTCTCCCTTCCCCCCTCCTCAGTACTTTGCTTTTGATGACCCTCTCCCCCAAACAATACTCTACCCTTTAGAACCCCTCCCCCTGTTTTTACTCCTTTCCCCTGATTCTTCTATTTTCCCTTCCATTAGTTTGTCCCTTATTTTTCCTCCTTTTCCTCCCACTTCCCTCTAGCAACAGACAAGTTTCTATGTGAAATCAAATGTCTGATATACACTTTTAGAGCCCAACCTGATGAGAGTAAGATTTACACAGTGCACGTCTCCCTCCCCTCTTTCTCTCAATTATATTAGGTTTTCTTTGCCTCTTCAAGTGATTTTACCTTGTTTTTACCTCCTTTTTTTTTTTTAGATCTTATTTTACCACTTTTTCCCTCTTTTCCCCAGTATGACAACCTTTTCCCCTCTAGTTCTCTTTTTCATATTATCAAAGTAATATTTAGTTAATTATACCCCCAAACTTTGAGTATCCCCCTAGTAAAAATAAAGTTCTCAAGAGTCCTTTCCTTTTTACCTTTTTATGCATCTCTTGAGTTCTGTGTTTGGGTGTCGAATTTTTTGTTCAGATCTGGTCTTTTCATTAGAAATAGGTGAAATTCACCTATATCATTGAATGACCATCTTCTTCCCTGGAGGATAATGCTCATTCTAGCTGGATAGGTTATTCTTGGCTGTAATCCAAGTTCCTTTGCCCTTCGGAATATCTGGTTCCAAGCCCTTCGATCCTTCAGTGTGGAAGCTGACAGATCCTGACAGATTCTAATTATTGATCCTCGGTATTTGAATTGTTTCTTTCTAGCTGCTAGCAGAATCTGTTCCTTGGTGCTATAGTCCTGAAATTTAGCCACGATATTCCTTGGGGTTTTAATTTTGGGGTCTCTTTCAGGAGGTGATCGGTGAATTCTTTCAATGGTGATTTTGCCCTTTGATTCTACAATCTCAGGGCAGTTTTCTTTCAGGATTTCCTGGAAGATAGTGTTTAGATTCTTTTTTTGATCATGGCTTTCAGGAAGTCCAATAATCCTTAGATTGTCTCTCCTAGATCTATTTTCTAAGTCAGTTGTTTTTCCTAGGAGATATTTCATATTTTCTTCTAATTTTTCATTTTTTTGTTTTTGTTTGACTGATTCTTCAAGTCTTAGTGAGTCATCCACTTGCATTTGTTCAATTCTTATTTTTAAAGTGTTGTTTTCTTCAGTTACCTTTTTAAGTTCCTTTTGTAACTGGCCAATTTGTTCACTGCACTTTTTCCACTTCACTAATTTTATTTTTTAATAAATTGGTGTCTTTTTCATATCTCTTTTGCAGAGTATCATATCCTTCTTGCAAGATACTGTATCCTTCTTGCACTGATTTCAATTTATTTTCCCATTTATCCTCCAGCTCTCTTTTGAGGTTCTTTATGCAGTCTTCCAGAAAGGCCTTTTGAAACGGGGACCAGTGATGGTCCTCGCTGTTTTTTTCTGGATTTTTGTCTAAAGAAACCTCTGTATCTGAGGTCGTTTCTTTGCCTTGATAAAAGCTGTCTATGGTGAGAGCTCTCTTTTGCTTCTTCATCATTTTTTTTTTTTTTAGACAGAGTGGATATCTCTTTAATGTAGGGGAGAAAAAAAACCTCGGCTGAAGACGCTTTGCCCTGGGGCACTTCGGCGAGTTGACTTAAGGTGCTGGGCCGGGGGGGGCTAGGACTAAGTCCGAATTACTCCTTAAACAAGGCAAGTCTGCCAGAACACCTGTCCCCAATCAGGGCAGAGTGTCCCCAGTGCCTCAGATAAACTCCAGGTGTTTGGAATTTGGAGTTTGGCGTTTGGAATTTCTTCCAGGATGAGCTGAGCTGAGTCCCACCCTCACTTCCGGCCTGCACAGGGATCGTCTATTTATCTCTCTGTCCGAGTCCGACTAACCTGATATGAAGTTCTCCAGAGAGCCTTGCCCAAATATTTCTGGGTTCGTTGACTTGAAGATCAGTTCAGAGGCTTATTTTATTGTTGATTTGAGAGAAGATGGGAGGAGAGGCAGAAAGTCACCTTTTCACTCCGCCATCTTGGCTCCGCCTCCATATATCTTTTAAATATAAATCGGTCAATGAGTTCCTGGCTTAGCTTTAAAAATAGAAGGTAGAGGGGCAGCTAGGTGGCGCATTGGATAGAGCACCAGCCCTGAAGTCAGGAGGACCTGGGTTCAAATCTGGCCTCAGACACTTAACATTCCCTAGCTGTGTGACCCTGGGCAAGTCACTTAACCTCAATTGCCTCAGCAAAAAGCAAAAAAAAAAAAAATAGAAGGTAGATTATGAGAGACTTTCAAGAGAATCTCTCTTAAGATGGGAGATTCTCAAAAATGGATTTTTTTATGATATAATCACAGATGATCCCAATAAAGAAAAACTGGAAGAAGTATCTGATAAGATGGATTTGGCTACCCAAGCAGCTATCTTGTGAGCTTATATCATTAAAGAAACTGTACAAAAATAGAATCGGGGCACATAACTTAGGAAGAATGCAAAAAGAATGTCACAGAAATATAAAAATAGTTTCAGGGAGGTTAATACCTAGAATGTGTGGAGGCTTGTTAAAAATACCAAGGATATCAAAAAGGACTTTCCAAAATGTATGTTCAAGGCAAAAAAAAAAAGGAGAAGAAAAAAAGAATTTGTAAGGCCCTCTTTTTGAGACAGATGTGTACTGTTTATGAACAATAGAAACTATCTTGAATCATGAATCTAGAGTTAGATGGAATTTTAGAGCCTAATAAATCCAATACCATCAGGCAGGTAGTCAATAGGCATGTATTAAGCACCCATTTTGAGCCCATGGATATAAAAGGAACTCCTGAGGTCATAATCAGTAAGTATCAGAGGTGAAATTTTAACCTAGGACCTCTGACCTTAGAGTTAGGACTTCTTTCCACTGTACTTGATTATTAATTTGCTTTTATCTCATCAATAAAGAAAATGATCCTCACACTGGGGGAAATACCCCCCCCCCAAAAAAAACACATATGGCTAAGAGAAAACTGAAACCAGCAAGGTGAGAAGGAGCCCTCCACTAGTCTCCCAACTCAGATAAAATTAATAACAATAAAATCTCATATTTAAAAAGATACTTTAAGATTTACAGAGCACTTTATCCATAATAACTCCATTAAAAAGGTAAGGCTATTCTTATTACCTCATTTTATAAATGAGGAAACAGAAGCTAGAAAAATCGTGACTTGTTTAATGTGATATTGAACATGTCATAGGGGTTCTCTACAAAGCTGTAGATATATGCTTCATTAAGGGATTGAACAAAACCTATGTTATTTTTATAGGCTGGTGATAGCATAGTTATATGGATTCAAAATAATCTGAATGATTATACTTTCCAAATCTTCATAAATATCAATAATAACTCATGATATGCCATGTTTCTCAGTCTTCTGCCTTGCCTTATTCAAATTTTCTATCAATGGTTCATTAAAGATATGACTGACATGCTTATCAAACCTACAAGACTTAAATGGGAAGGGAAGAATTACTTCACTATGACAGAATTAAGAAGCTAAAAAAAGCTTGATAGGTTTGGATGATGACCCAAATCTACCAAGATGAAAATTAATAGACACAAACATAATCTGTGATAGGGTAAAGAAAAATCATCTACATAAGAATAAAGATATATATATATATATATGTGTATATATATATATATAATATGTGATTGAGGTAAAGACAAATCATCTACATAAGAATAAAGAGATTTTTTTAAAGAAAGAAATGGGTTTTAATTGACTGGAAGATCAATATAAATCAAAAGGTGATATGGCTACTAAAGTAGACAGTATGATCTTAGATACATTAATTAAAATATAATTTCCATTTCAGAGTGGTAATAATTCCACCCCACACTGCATTAGTCACACTTGGAACATTATACTCAGTTATGGATCTCCTATTTTAAGAGGGACATTGACAATACTTCTGGAGCTTGTCCAGTATAGCATGCTGATGTGACTTGAAACCATATCATGTAGAAAATGTCTGAAGGGAATGAGGATATTTTGCTGAAAGGAAAGAAGACTTAAGAGGGGAAATGATAATCATCTTCAACTATCTATAGTTTGTGGTGCTTATATATGGCTAGAATTGATCTGTTTCACTAAAGTAGGTAGTTGGAAACAATGGGAGAAAGTTATAGGGAGGTAAAGTTCAGTTCAGTATAAGATTTCTGTGTGTTCCTTACATATGGAAAAAAACCTTAGAGACTGTCATCTTTTCAATCTTCTAATTATTTATTCCCTCCCACATACTTGAAGATTTAGTCACACTAGCTTCTTTGCTATTCCTTACACATAGCACTCCATTTCCCAACTGTGTCATTTCATTGACGCCTATACCAGTAATACTTATTTCTCACCTCATCCTTTAAACTTCCTTCAAGACTTAGCTCATAGATCTCCCTTTTCAAGTATTTAGTGGTTTTCCCAACCCACCGTCCAGGAGCTAGTAGTACTTTCTTTCTGAGATTATCTTCAGTTTGCACTGTAAATATCTTGTATATGATTTTTGACGTGACTTTCCTGCATTGAAATGTAAGCTCCTTGAGGGTAGGACTTAGGTTTTTGTCTTTCTTTGTATCCCTAGCATATTGCATAGTAAATACTTTTTAAAAAATACTTTTTTCTAATGAATAAAAATGCATCTTTTCTCCCTCCCATCCCTCCCCTGACCTTATGGTCAAAAAAGAAAAGCAAAATTCTTGGTACAAATACATCTACTCAAGCAAAATAAATTTCCACATTGGACGTGTTTCCCTCTCTCTCTCTCTCTCTCTCTCTCTCTCTCTGTGTGTCTCTCTCTCTGTCTGTCTCTCTGTCTGTCTGTCTCTCTGTCTCTCTGTTTCTCTCTGTCTCTGTCTATCTGTCTCCCTCTCTCCCTCATACATACATACACACAGACGCACATATACACACAAACACACACACATCTTGAACTGCAAACTGAGTCCAGCGCTCCTTTAACAGTTGGTGGGTAGCATTTTTCATCAACTCTAGACTCATGGTTGGTCATTGTGCTGTTCAGAGTTGTAAGTCTTTCAAAGTTACTGTCTTTACAATATTACCTAGGTTTTTCTCCAGATTCTGCTCACTTCACTGTACACAAATTTACAAAAGTCTTACCACATAGTATACCATCACTTTCATATAACATAACTTATTTAGCGACTCCCCAAATGATGGTCATCTTCTCAGTTTCCAGTTCTTTGCCATCGTACAAGAAGTTGCTATCTTTTTGGCACACACAGATCTTTGTTCCTCTTTCTTTGATCTCTTTGTGGTATAGACCTACTAATGATATTGCTGAATAAAAAGGTATGCACAATTTAATGGTTTTTGGGGAATAGCTTCAAATTGCTTCCCAGAATGACTTGACCATTTTATAGCTTCACCGATAGTACATTAATATACCTCTTTTCACATAAACTCACTAACATTTTTTGATTTCTCTTTTTGATCACCTTTGCCAATCTAATAGGTATATGATGAAACCTCAGTTGTTTTAATTTTCAATTCTCCAATGGTGATTTGGAGCACTTTTTTCAATTGTCTATTCATAGCTTACATTTTTTCCTATAAAAAAATTTTCACATCTTGTAATATCAAATGGGGAATGGTTCTCATTCTTTGAATCAATTCTGAATATGTTTATATATGTATGCATAAGGAGATATTTATCAGAGAAACTTGCTGCAAATATTTCCATTTACATTTTTTTTCTAATTTTAGTTGTATTGATTTTATTATGCAAAAACTTAAATTTTTTACACAATCAAAACTACCCATTTTATCTTCTGTAATCTTCTCTAGCACTTGTTTTTCCATGATCTCTTCACCTATCTGGGGCATCTGCAGATGGCCTAATGAATAGATGGTGGATCTGGAGTCAGGAAGATTTATCTTCCTGAATTCAAATTTGGTCTTAGATATTTACTAGTTATATGATTCTGGGCAAGCCACTTTAACAGTTTTGCTTTGGTTTTCTCACCTGTAAAATTTGCTGGAGAAGGGAATGGCAAACTATAACAGTATCTTTGTCAAGAAAATTCCAAAAGAGGTCACAAAGAATCAGGCATGACTGAAAAACAAAAAACTTCACCTATCTATAGATTGTTTCCCCCTTGCCCCTTTAATTTGTATTTAACATCACTCATTTTGTTTAAATTACATACCCATTTGGAGCTTATCTTGGTATATGATATGAGATATTGGTCTAGACTTTGATTTTTGCCATATTGCTTTCCAGTTTTCCCTGCAGTTTTTGTTAAGTAGTGAATTCTTTCCTCAATAATTGGAATTCCATATTCATTTACTCTGTATGTTATGTACTTAATCTGTTCCACTGATCAACTACCTCTTTCTTATCCAATGCTAAATTATTTTGGTGATTACTACTTTACCATGTAGTTGAAGATCTGGTACTGCTATGCTTTTTTCCTTCTCATTTTTTTATTATTTCTCTTGAGATTCTTGACTTTATTTCCTCCAGATGAATTTTCCCCCTAGTTCCATAGAGCAATCTTTTGGTAGTTTAATTGTTATAGTACTGAAAAATAAATTGATTTAGATGGAATTCTAATTTTTGTTATATTGGTTTGGCCTACCCATGAGGAACTAATATTTCTTCAGTTATTTAAATCTGCCTTTATTTGTGTAAAGAGTGTTGTAAAATTGTGTTCATATAATTCCAATGCATACCTTGGTAGGTATCCTTCCAAATATTGTGTATTTTCTGCAGTTAATTTAAATGGAATTTCTCTATCTTTTCTTGCTATAATTGTTGGTACATACAGAAATGCTAATGATTTATGTAGGTTTATTTTTATATTTCACAGCTTTATGTTAACTGTTTCAATTAGATGTTAGTTTACTCTCAAGGGTTCTCTAAGCTCACATAATCTACAAGAAATGGTAATTATGTTTTTCTTTTACTTATGCTTATTCTCTCAATCACCTTGCAAAAGATAGAAATGCTTTTAGGTAGCATTTCTAATACTACATTTAATAGTAAAGGTGATAATGGATGTTATGGATTAATCTCTGATCTCATTGGAAAAGTCTCCAGTTTATCTTTATTATATATTATATTGGCTTTTGGTTTTAGATAGATTTTACTTATATTAAGGAAGGATTTTTGTTATTTCTATGTTTGTGTGTATGTATGTATTTTAAGCAGGAATATGTAGTGTATCTTGCCATAAGTTTTTATGCATGTATAATATAATAATTTGATTTTTGTTATGATCAATTATGTACATCTGGCTGTTGATAACTTCAGAGTCAATTATGAACAGAGCTGTGACTGTAAGACAGACTGTGGAAAGTGATATTCATGGCCACAGAATTGACACAAAATTGGCCAGGCTATAATTGGAGACAGTGAAACCCTAAAGGAAGAACAGAGTAGTTCTTAATAAAGAACTAAAGGAATAAAGAGTATTATGAATAACCACCATGAAGAGGAGTTAAATTCTCTATAAACCCAGTTTATAAGTTCTGGGCTGCTATGAATTCCAGGCTTTGAGCAAGGTCATGGTTGAAAACTGAGCCCAATATGATGCTCTGGCTGAGAAAAACAGAGAGGAGCATGATAAGTACCACTTCTAGTAGATTGAGTAGAACACTATCGTGGTCAGCACAAGATCTAAGGAGGTGGAGGCCAATAGAAATGCCATTACTGAGCTAAAACATACAATCCAATCTCTTGAGATAAAATCTCAAAACATAAAAGCCATCTTGGAGGAGAGCCAGCTATGCTGTACAGATAGAGCAGATCAATGCAGTTCTGTAACACCTTGAGGCAGAGTTAGGGTAGATACTCACAGAGGGACAGTGCCTAGCACAAGAATTTGAAACTTTTCTCAATATCAAGGCCAGTGAAGCAGACGTTATCAAAACCTGCTGAAGAATGAGGGGCACTTCAGTTTTGTGCATGCCTTGGACAGCAGCAGCTATTCCTTGTGAAGCATTCATAAGACCAGCACCTGGATGATTGTAGATGACAAAGACCTATGATATCAAGGTCCTTCAGTGTTAGGCCCATAAACTGAGGACCTAGGCTCAGGCGAAAGGTTAATAAAGGCTTGTCGGTCAACTGGAAAAAAAAAGAAAGAAACATATGCACTTGTTTCTCTTGCCATTAATTAATCTCCAGTGGCCAATCATAGCTAACGTTAATGAAATTCTATTCATCTCCTTAACTTCTTTTGATTTTTTTTGGTTATATTTATCTGCATCTGAAAGTGATGACTTGAGGTTCCTCGCTATTATAGTTTTATGTACTATTTCTTCCTAAAACTCATTTAGTATTTCCTTTAAGTATTTAGATTCTGTGCCATTTGGTTAGTTCTGATACTACTTCATTGTCTTTGTTATCTTTCAGCAAAATATAGTTTGCATGTTTATCTTTTAATATATTTAGAGCTGAAAGGGATTTTGGAGGCCATGTAGTCCAACTCCTTGGTTTTACAGATGAGAAAACTGAGGTATAGAGAGGTTACATGATATATCCAGGGCAACATAACTAATGAACATCTGAAGATTTTGAACTTGGATTGAATTGACTAGAAGGCTAACATCCTATCCAAAACTGTACTTAATAGGTCACTTGGACAAGAGCAGGCTACTAATCATATACTTCTCCAAATTATTTTTCTGTCCCTGGGGTTGAAGGGCAATAAATTGACCTTTTACCCTCTCAGCCAGAAAGCTCAGGAATGGGAAGGAGAGAATATTACACTATTCTTTTATAAGTCACAAGAGATAATGACCCTTCCAATCTGAGACTATGCCCTTTGACTTTCAGATGCCAGCCTTTTGGGGGGAACCAAGCAGAAGAGCCTTACTATGTACTCTTTAAAAGGGGATAGCATACATGTGTATTTCCATGGGAGGTGCTCTTCTAATACAGATCCATATCCTATCATCTCATCAAATAGATTGAGGTTCATCCAATGAACCAGACTATGACCCCTCCATTACACATGTACAAGGCACAGAGAACAATCTTAAAATGAAGTCAGGTTTCCTTCCCCATGTTTTAAAAAGTACCAGTTATTGCACTAGAATGAATATTGAACTGGAAGAATATTAAACTATGAAATGGAAGAGGTAATTTATTAAACTAAAATCTTTGTATGCTGAAATATCTTCTTTTATAGTAGGTCATTTGGATGAAAGTTTCAGAACATACACATTATTTACATTATATTATACTTCCCATTGTAATTTGAAATTTATTCTTTTATTCCTTGATTTTTTTCATTTTCCTATTTTGTTAAAACTTAGTAGGGATAACTTCTTTTAGAAACAATAAAATAATATTTTGGAAAATTTGTGAGAATCATGGGGGACTAGGCATTGATTGTGTCACAAAATTGATTTAAAGTAGGAGGATATTTGTTCAAATCCCTTCCTCATTTTACAAAAGAAAAATCTGAAACCTAGAGAGGTTAAGTGATTTGCTAAAAATGATATAGATAGTAAATAATATATCTAGGATTCTAACTTGGATGTTCTGTCACTAAACCCAACCTTCTGGGTATTTCACCAGTTAGTATCAGTGGGCAGCTAAATGGCACATTGAAGAGATTGCTTTCTTGGAGTCAGAAAACTTATCTTCCTGAGTTCAAATCCAGCCTCAGATGCTTACGAGCTGTGTGACCCTCAGCAAAGCACTTAACCCTGTTTGCCTCCGTTTCCTCATTTGTAAAATGAGCTGGAAAAGGAAACTGCAAACCACTCCAGTATCTTTACCATGAAAACTCCAAATAAGGTCATGGAGAGTCAGACATGGCTGAAGCAATTTAATAATTATTAAACTAATACAATCATTGGAAATATGCTAAGGAATTTAATGTTTAAGAATCAAAAATCAAGCCAGTACTTGACATTGGTTTGATTCTTATCTAGTTTTGGTCTCTTGATTTTAGAGAGATATGGAAAAACTGGAAGGGACAGAAGATACCTTAGGAAACAGGGTCAAAGCAATTGGAATTGTTTATCCTGAAAACTAGAAGGCTGCTGGTTAATTTCATAACTGTGATTTCATATGTGAAAAGTTATTTTGAAGAGAATACTTATACTGACCCATCTCTACAAAAGAATTCAAGGAAATCAGCCTATAAAGAACAAGAGAGTTGGATTAGACAGTTTCTGAAATAGAAGGATGATTCAACACTGAAATATGCCCTTGTAGAGATTGCATTATCTCCATCTCTGGATTTATTTTAAAAATAGGCTAAATGATCGCTGTTTTATCTGGGTTGGTATTGATCTAACTGAGTATAGATGGCTAAAAATAGATAACCCTTATATATCATTAAAAGCAATGTGTGGAGCAACTAGATGGCATAGTGGATAGAGGACTAGCCCTGGAGTCAGGAGGATCTGAGTTCAAATCCAGACTCAAAACACTTAACATCTCCTAGCTGTGTAACCCTGGGCAAGTCACTTAATCCCAATTGCCTCAAAAAATAAAAATAAAATAAAACAAAACAAAATAACAACTTGTACATATAAAAAGAGTTGGAGCCAACCACAGAAATAAATACTAATTTGCTGAAAACCAATTAATTCAGGCAATTCAAAAAAGGTCAAGTACTAAAGCTGAAACTTAACTATTTTGGCCATATAATGAAGACAGGAAAAGAACTGATGGGACATACTGAAGGCAAAAGGAAAGGGGGATAAAAGAAGATGAGATAGTGTCATGGAAGACATGAACATGATTATGAATAAACTTCAAGAAAGAAGGACCTAGCATGCTTTGTTCCATGGGATCACAAGGTCTTCTCCAGCACCACAATTTTAAAGCATTCTCATGATTCTGATGCAATCAGCTTAAAGTACTACAGAAATGATGGCCATATAATCTCAGGTTTTTCATCTGCCTATATTATATGTCTGATATATATGCTTATAATATATAATATGTATTATATATTAGCCTATAATAGCTACCCACAGGATTGTCATGAGGAACAAGTGACAATCTACATAAGCACTTTATAAACTTTAAATCATTATTTAAATGTCAGTTATCATTACTCATATCAATTTGAAGGTACATGGAGAGAAAAAAATATTTTTGCATTACTCTTAAAGACTAATACAAAACAGTCAAGAATAATATTTTTCCCATAGCTTTATCATGCAAGGAGACAGCTTTATCGTGCAAGCTATATTTGACTGTATTCAGAATTTCTAGGTATTCTTTTAGGGTTTGACACAGGAAAAAGTACATTGGAGAAATCCAGCTGAAGTTTTATAAAAAGCTGGCCACTGTGGTAAGGTTCATACTTAAATGTGAGTTGTGTACAAATAACTATTTCCAGAAATATGTAATCTGAAAATATGGAAGAATTTAAGTTTACATTTGAGGAACATGAAACAAAAATGCCCCTCTCATTCTGCTCCAATCATATTGCATAGATTACATTATGAATTTTTGTGTATTTTTTCCTTCCCCTTTAATATTTCCAAATTGTCTGGTTTGCATCTCTGTGTATACTTAGAATTTGTCTTTAAGCCAAATATCAGTCATTTACTTCAGCACAAGTTTTTGTTGTCTACTATGTGTAAAAGAGTTCTTGATGTAATTGAAAGAGATTAAAAATTGGGATATGTGGAACAAAGTAAATTAAAATACTGTAAAGCATGGATAATGTTAATTTGTGCTTTTCTAAATGAATATGGGCCTACTTGTTTCTATTTGAGTTTAATTTCACTTCCCTAGGCATTGCTTTAAGATAACAAATCTCATACAAATTACCTATTTGCTCTGTTGGTGGGAGTTTCCACAGTGGAAGTTCTCTGGATGAATGTAATTTCAACCATTGTGATAAACTTCAAAAATGGGGAAAAAATGTATAAATTAGGTCATGAACCCGAAAGAGTTTATAATTTTTTTTAGTGCCTAAAGGTGCGCTGGAGCTAATTTTAAACAAGTCCATTGATAAAATTTAAAAAATTAAAATACATTAAATTAAATTGTTATTTTTAAAAAATTGAAGTTAAATTTTCAGTGCCAGAATTTATGCCTTGGAAATCACATATCCTGATATGTATTGTAGTGATCTATTATTTTACTGATTGGCTAGACTTATAGTAATGGACAGATGTTAATAATGCGAACAAATTTAAAAGTATATTATTCATACATTTTTCTTAGAAAGCTGGGTTTTAAGATATTTATCAGTGCCCCTCATATCTTGCCTGGGCCTCCTTTAGGACTCAATCATACCCTCTAAAGGAAAGGTTTCCTAGTCCCTGAAGTTGCTATTGCTCTTTCTTCTGAAGTTACCTTATTTATACTTTATGCATCTTGTATGTGCCTATGGATATATCTATGTATGATGATGTTGTTTGTCTTTCATTTTCAAAGAGGCACATGACATTAAGGAGGTGATATCATGACATGCAAGTGAGTTGGATTTCAGTGAGGGAGGGCAAGGTCACCTGTCTCACTTTCCCCTACCAAGCCATATAGTTCCAATGGCCATCCATAGATCAGGACGAGTGGAGATGACCCTGGATGCAGTGGGGGACTTTGGTTTTATTTTTCTCATACTTTGGGTGTCTCAGAATCTTTTTACACTTTTAATCTTTTTTTATAACATCTTAGTATTATTGTGAAAATGATTTTGACTTCCAGGATAATCTGAAAGGGTCTTGGGAGAGCTCTATGTGTGACTGCAAAGTAATCACACTTTGAGAACCATTGATCAGTTGAGTTATTCCAACCAACTCTGGACAAGTGATGAAATGCTATGATGTCTTCACAGAGAAAAGAGTCTCAATCACAGGCTTTGGTCTCCATTAATCATAGACTTTAGATTAAGTGCAAAGTTCTTGGAACTAAAGGGATTTTACACAGGAATCCTATTCAGGAAGGTAAAGAAAACAAGGTCATGTCCTACAGATCATCTATAAATTATTAAGCTAGTTTAGAATTGAACTCTTTAATGTAAAACTCTTTAGTAGGAACCACATGGTAGAGACAGGGAGGAAGAAGAGACATTAGTCAGCTTTATCCTTAGACTACATACTCTTCCCAATACCCATTTGTCTACATTGAGAGCCAATGATAGAGTAAATACAACTTCATACACATTAGATTGTAAGGTCTTTGAAGGTGGGGACTGACTTTTACCTCTTTTTCTATTCCTAGCACCTAACAGTGCCTAGTACATGTTGTTAATCAGTCATTTCAGTCTTATCTGACTCTTTGTGACCCCATTTAGGATTTTCTCAGCAAAGATACTGCAGTAGTTTGCCATTCCTTCTCTAGCTCATTTTATAGATGAGGAAACTGAGGCAGAAGTAGGCTCAATTGACTTGCCCAGAGTCACACAGCTAATATCTCAGGTGGAATTTGAACTCAGGAATATGAGTCTTCTTGACTCCAAGCCCAATGCTCAGACTACTGTTGCCAATCCTCTATCCCCTTGATACTTAGTAGGAGTTTAATGAATGTTGAATTTAATGTCTTCACAAGGAGTTCAACAAAGAAACTACACTATTCTGAAGGAAAAATGTGTGAATACCCTATAAGCAGGAGAAAAGGATCTCTAGCTATGAGTTGCCTCTTTGCCTTATATGCTTTCTAAGCTTGAATCTCACCTCCCAACCCCATTTCTCTTGGACTGTATGTACATTTAGGACAGCCTGTCACAATTTGGGGGGAAGAGATGTTTTTGGTACCATCCGTTTTACTGTACCTGCTTACCAAATATCCATTTTCAAAACCTTAAGGTAAACTAAGTCTAACTTGGTTGACTAACTGATTCTTAACTCAGTTTGGGGGGAAGCATAACAGTGGGGACTCAAGCTGATGATTTTAGAGAATTGCTTAGACTTTTAAGGGGCAGCCAGTTTTAACCCCCTGAGGAGGAGGAGAAACCTTGTTTCAACAACCAAGATTCTTCTCCGAGCGTAGGAGTTGGGATAAAAATCCTCAGAGCTTATTTGGGCTGTGCCTATTTCTGAAGTTGTTTTCTTCCTTTAAATGTAAGTTCTCTTCTTACATTATTATCTCCTAGCAGAATTCATGATTATTGTGGAGTTTAACAAAAACTTGTTGATTGACTGAAAAAAACACAGGACTCCAATAACATCACTCCATCAGATTCCAAATATGACCACCAAGTCATGCAGGAAAAATTTACAAAACAAGTGAGTCAGTTATGTCTTTAAGGTGAAACTCTTTTCTAGGGATATGTTGGAGTTAGTTCAAGCACTGGAGATGCAATTGTTAAATTATCATTGTGAGCATTTACATAGCAGAAATAGACAAATATTATAAACCAGGGCTCCATTCATCGTTTCATTGATTGTCTAGATTTAAGAAAGTGTGAGAAGATGCTGATAATGCAGATTAAACTTGTGTGCCACATGTATACTTTTTTTAGGAGTGCTGGTTGTTAAACATTTACCATCACACACCTGATTGTATCTATGTGAGAAAACCATTTCTAATTAGTCTGCACTAATTGATTTAAGGGAGAATATTAAATAACCTCTGATTCAGACTAATTTATACATAGATAAGTTGATTCCTCCATCAAGAGAGTATGTCCTTTTTCTCTAGTATTGTCTACTTTTTGAAACTCTCCCTTATAATTTTATGCCTTGATTATCATAATTTTGTGCTTGCTTGTTTCATTCACCCTCCTATTCTTCCCCTGACACCATCAACAGAAATATCTTCCCAAAATAATGATTTTATGATATTCTTCCATTGATCAGGAATTTATAATGACTCCCTATCACCTCTACTTGAACAAGATCAGTTTCCTCACAGTGACATGTAAAGATTTCCCTAGTTTGACCCTATTTTAGCATTTCTCTCTTTGAGCTCATTAAGCCTTTATTCCAATAAGGTCCTTGTACTTCCCAAATGGGGCAGCTGGGTGGCACAGTACATAGAGTGCTGGACCTAGAATGAGGAAAATTCATTTTCCTGAGTTGAACTCTGGTTTCAGATACTTTCTAGCTCTGTGACCCTAGTCAAGTCACTTTACTTCTTTGCCTCAGTTTCCTCATCTGTAAAAAGAGCTAGAAAAGAAAATGGCAAACCATTCCAGTATTTTTGTCAAGAAAACTCTAAATGGGGTTATGAAGATTTGGACACAGTTGAGCAACAAATGATAGCAACTTCCCAAATATTTTATCCTGATTCTTACTACCAAACTTTGGTTCATGCCTTTTTTCTGTACTGCAAAGTACCCTCTATTGTTTTGTCTTTCTAACCCCTCCCTAATTTTTAAGGTCCATCTCAGTTCTTCTAAATTTCCCCAGGAAGTCTAGGCAGATATCTCAGGCCTAGATTAATTATTCCTCCTTCTTAACTACCTTGTTAGGCAATTTTTTTTCCATCTCGCACATATCTAGGTTTGTAATAAAATTATCATTTGGGTAAGTCTTTTTTTTTTTTTTTTGCTTTTTGCTGAGGCAATTGGGGTTAAATGACTTGCCCAGGGTCACACAGCTAGGAAGTGTCTGAGACCAGATTTGAACTCAGGTCTTCCTGACTTCAGGGCTGGTGCTCTAACCACTGCGCACCTAGCTGCCCCATTTGGGTAAGTCTTAAAGCTTCAAAAAGATTGTAAGCTCCATGAGGGTAAGTATGGTGTCTTATCCTTCTTTTTAAAGCAGATTGTGCTCATTATATTCTTTTTGACTGAATTTAATTTTTTGAGTCATATATAATTTCTATATTTTTGTGAAATGACTAGAGGTATGCACAAAACAGATGTGAAGTTCTATACTCAGCCTTATTTTTAACATCCTAAGGGAGAATTTAATTCTTATTTCATTAATCATTTAGAGAGAGGCAGTATGCCTTAGTGTACAGAGTACTAAATTTAGAATGAAATCCTGCGTTTGAATCTTACTTCAAACAATATTTGTATAATAGTGAGCAAATTATTTCAACTCTCTGGATGTCAGTTTCTTCTTCTACAAGATGTAGATAATTATTGTACCTACCTCAAAAGGGTGTTCTGAGACTCCCGTGAGATCACATATGTAGCACCCTTGGCAAACTTTAAAACACTCTATAAAATATGAGCTTTATTATATATTATTTTTTCATGAATTTAGAAAGAAAGTAAGGAAATATTTTGGCTGGAAATCCCTCACAGTATGCAATAGTGGCTTTAAACCAGCATGTTAATAAAATGCTCATTAGGATAAATCTAGTTTCACATTAGGAAATTGGTTCCCTAGCTTATGTGCATTACTTTAGTTCCTTCCAAAACACTTTTCTGCCACAGTGTACCCATTAGCCAAATCAAAACCATATTTTTTTTTCTCTATTGAATGCCTATATGTTGGAAGTTATTGTGAAATGGTATTTCACAGAGGGGAAAAAAATCTACTTTCTATGTCATCTCTAGTGGAAATCCAGCAAGCAAGATCAATAAACATTCTTAGGAACTGATGGTGTATTATTTTGAGTAATTGATCTCTGAGAATATTTTGAAACCAATATTAAATGTCCGTGGAAAATGATTATATGATGAGACATTAGGCAATCCTGAAGGAAGTGAAAGTTGTTTTGGGCCAACAAATTACAATTCATATTATAATTTTGTTGAAATTCAGTTTGAACCTATTTATTCAAGGTACTTGAGTACAAGATATTCTTATCCCTTTTGGATGGGATATATCATAAACGGAAGGAAATGGCATATTTTTGTTTATTTGTCAAGCAAAATATAATGACAAAAATATATTCTTACCAGAGCATATCTCGTCCTTCATAATTAACTATTGCATTTTTCTTTCATCAGGATCTGACCTTTAAAGTGTTCCTGTTGTGTATGTTTTTTAATGTCTAACTTTTCTGAAAATGTGTAGAGGTCATAATGAGGCATAATTATATACAGTATATAATTTTATTTGGCCTTTTTCAAGTGCTAATTTAACTATCACCTCTTCATATGGAATTTTTATAAGAAATATTTTTTTTTAATGAAAGCTCTTTCTTGGTTCTCTGGCATAAATCAGAGATTCCAATTTATAATATAGGAGAAAGTCAAGGAATTTGACAACATTTATAAATGTTCAGAAAATATGTGATTTTAAGGGTTTTTTTGTTTTGTTTTGTTTTTTAATCTAAGCTCCAAACAAGTAAATCCTTAAATGAACAGATTACAATGTTCTCTGTCTTGTAGGAAAACAACTAATAACAAGTAAACAAGCTATTGTTGGATATTATTCAAAAAGGCATCTTCTAGGATATGTCTATAAATTCATCCTAATCCTAATCCTGTAACTTCTGCATTTACTTTACTCTGTATGATGATAACTAAACACTCATAAAGACAGTCCTCTGTTAGAGAATCTTGAAGAGTCTTTTGAATTATCAAATGCTAAAATAACATTTGTTTTTTTTCCTTCTGAGCCTGTCTCCTTACTTTTTTTTTTTTTTTTTTTTTTTGCTGAGGCAATTGGGGTTAAGTGACTTGCCCAGGGTCACATAGCTAGGAAGTATTAAGTGTCTAAGAGCAAATTTGAACTCAGATCCTCCTGACTTCAGGGCTGGTGCTCTATCCACTGCGCCATCTAGCTGCCGTGAGTCTCCCCATCTTACCCAATTTATAAGTGTAGCAGATATTTATATGTCAATCCTCACACTGATCTCCAGGGATCTGTTCTGTAAATGACCAACCTGCTGTCCTCCCCTTCCTTGGTGGTTCACTAACTTAGCTGGTGTTGGGTTTAGTATAGACCAGAGATGTCAAATATAAGGTTGGTGAATCATAAACACTCCCAAATGAGTTAGGTTAAACAGGTTAAAATATTATTGGGTCTATTTAACAAAATAAATAAAATTACAATAGAACATAGATAATACAAATACGGATTTTTCCAAGTCAACATGCAGTGACCCAGTTGTTTCTATTTGAGTTTGACATCATTGGGGTATTCACCCAATTGACTTAACCTCACTGCAGCTTAGAATCCACTTAGAATCCACTCAGCCTACTTACAGAGATCAGATGTGTGCGCTCAGGATTGGCCATTAAAATTACATTTTCTATGTTCAGTGTTGGGAGAATGTTAAAAATGAGTCATCTCAAATTTAGTATGTGTGGTACCCATCTGATAAGCAAAACTGCATTTTCTAACCATTCTGGATACACAGAAATTTATCATTCCATCTTTTATTCTGTCATTTTATCTTCTATATGCCTTCCTCATGGCACTGGTTCTTTATAAAATGTTTTCTTTTTAAAATTAGCTTTATGTGTGACAAACATAATTATTCACAAATTTGGGGGGGGATTAAAACACTAACAATTCTATAGAATACTGAGAAGTATTGAGAGAAGGGATTAGAAAAGACAAACATAAAAACATAATTGGGTTGTCCCAAAGAATTTTGGAAAGTATGTAAATTTGTACAAACTTGTCCAAAGCATTATTAATCATTCATTTGTGTCTGAGATCAGCAATTTGACTATTTTAATATTTTGTCTTGATTTTCAATACCATCTTAATGGTAAAGTAAATGTCAGATTCTTTATTTCCCGTGGGGGAGGGAAGTAAATGAAAGTTGAAGTAAGTTTAAAGTAATTGTGTGTACACACACATCATATATATCTGTTCTACAAGAGAAATTTTATGTCTTGAATTGCTGGGCTAGTGTAATTGATAAATTAATAGAAAGAATATTTCTATAAAACATACACTGTTTTTTACACTTACATTTTTAGGTATTTTTTTCCAATTATATGTGAAAATAATTTTTAACATTTTTTTAAACATTTTTAATGGAGTGTTTTTGATGAACCAGTGACTGGGGAATATTTAGATTCCAAGTGGTATCTTATAAGTATTTGTTTTCCATTGTGGCTTTGATCATACAATTAATTGTCATGGAGAAACATTTCTACTATAATGATAATGCATTTACTTGTAGAAAGAATTGGGGTTTTTTTTACAATATAATATTTCAATTTTTTAATGTTTTTTATTAAGTTCAATTGCAATACATCTCATAGTGGGTTTTTTTTTGGGGGGGAAGGGGAAGAAGCAACTTGCAGAGAGTGCCAAGCATTATATCTGTGATAGCATTATATCATGCACCCACACAATATTTGGCACATTTTATGGATGTATTTAGAGAATGAGGTAACTACATGATAATATGGATAGAATGCTGGATTTGGAATCTGAAAGGCTTTTGTTAAAATCTTCCCTCTGATACTTATTAATTTAGTGACCAAGTGCAAATTATTTAACTATTCTGAGCCTCTTAGAATTCTCTTTAAGTTATGGATAATTTGCAATCATTATCAATGAAATGAGTTTATATTATGGAAAACACAAGTCCTTAATATAATAATTAATAATAATAATTACATTACAAATAATATGACCTCAGACTCTAAAGGTATGACTCCAGGCAAGTCCTTTAATCCAATTTGCCTGTTTCCTTATCTGTAACTGTATCAAGGGCTATCTCCAGTTGTCTTGATCCATATCTGGTCACTGGATCCAGATGTTCCAGAGGATAAAGTAAAATGCGTAACCTTGCCCAGCCCTCCCTCATTCAAATCCAATTTATTTGCAAGTCATGGCATCATCTCCCTGATGTCATGGTGCTCTTCAAGAACGAAGGAAAAACAATATCTGCAAAATGAACTAGAGAAGGAAATAGCAAATAACTTCAGTGTCTTTGCCAAGAAAACTCTAAAGGGAGTACTGGAAAGAACTAAATAATAAAGTAATGATGATGATGATGATGATGATGATGATGATGATGATGATGATGAAAAATAACTAGCATTTATTTCAGGGATTAAAGTTTGTAAAGCATTTTACAAACACTATTTCATTCAATTTTACAACAACCTGGTAATGCAATTGCTACTATGATCCCCACTTTACAGATGAGGAAACTGAGACATACAGAGAAACTGAGGCATACAGTTGCCCAGGGCAACTCAGCTACTAATTGTCTGAGGCAAGATTTGAACATATAGTATATATAAGTGGTGAATGGGGTGATTTGAGTTCCAGATAAAGACTAAGAACCTTCTCTGCTTCTTTAGAATTTTGAAATTCAATATACTGCTTCTTGTATCAGGTGGGAAAATTACCTGGGCAAGACAGTCTTTGGTCAGTACTCTGTGGTTAATTAGAGGCAGATGTAGAATGTATGTTGTGATTCACTTTATTCGGGAGTTCACTTTTGTTCCCCAAAGGAAATACTAACCATAAATATAAAATTATGTTGCATGATGGCTATGAACAATCTGGGACTGGCATTTTCAGTGTGACGTTATTACTCCAGGAGAACAAACTTAGACTTTTGTGCACTTGATGTCTCCTTTCTTCCCTTGATAAGCGGGAAGGATAGGACAAGTTTCTCTATGCTATAGCTCTTATGATTTTCCTTAGAACATTCACAGAAGTTCACTCTGGTTGTTTGATATGGTGAGCAGTCTATGAGCATTGCGAATGACCATCCCAGAGTATAAGATCCAAATCCATCCTGTTATGGCCAGCAAAACCCAGTCAAAAATCCCATTAATTAAGTTAGGCTCATTGTGGTTAGTGAGAAAACAGCTTTTTCAATTACTTTGATGATTCAAATGTATGTCAAGTCAGACTTAAGGTTGGAATAATCTATGACGTTTTTGTCCTCAGTCATGTTGACCTAGCCTGATTCTTCTGGAAAGATGTGGCTGTCAAATTTTCCCAAGTAACCTAGTAGATAAAGTGATGACCTGAGAGTCAAGAAGACCTGAGTTCAAATCCTGCCTCAGATAATTACTAGCAGTGTGATCCTGGGCAAGTCACTTAACCCCAATTGGTACCTCTGGGTACCTCATTTTCTTCATCTATAAAATGGGTATCACAATAGTACCTATGTTATAGGATTATTATTTGCAAGCTTTAAAGTACTATATAAATGTTAACTATTATTATTTTCCAAGATAGGCATATTAAAGAAAATAATGATAATGAATTATTTACCATCATTTTCTAGAGAAATTATTTCAGGAAAATAAAAATTATTGGTAATCCACTGGATAATGGAAGCATGCATAGTAAATGTAAATGTGATGCAACATTTTGCCTATGATAATTTATGCTTGAGTGATTATGTAAAATACATTGAAGCCATGTGTGATTGGAAAAGAAAGTGGGCTGGATAAAAAAATGAGAGATGATGAACAACCCAACTACTGTCTTGATATCCCAAGACAGTAAAAACAAACAAACAAACAAACAAAAAATCTGATGGAACCCTTTCTCATACAGAAAACTCCTGTAAATTTCTGAAAAGCTTATGGGAAAATCGGAATTTGGGAATATGGGATATGGAATTTGGGGAAATCTGTGATAGGATATGAAAGAGAATTGAGAAGGATGAAATGTGGAAGTGTTGAGACAGACATTGTTGCTAGAAGTACTCACAATTAGGAAATGATGGATCGATTAAATTAACAAACTGCTATTAGAAGTAATATTGATTGAAGGAGCAGCTAGATGGCACAGTGAATAGATCACTGACTTTGGAGTTAGAAGGATATGAGTTCAAATTCAGCCTTTGACACATTTCCTAGCTGTGTGACCTTGGGCAAGTCACTTAACCCCAATTGTCTTGCAAAACAAATAAATAAATAAATATTGATATTGTAAGCTTTGAATAGCTAAAAATGAGCAGTATAGTATCAACACCTCCAGTTATGAAGCACCAATTCCATGTACAAAAAAGTATACAAGTTGAGAAAGTGGTTTTTAATTTTTCAAAATGCTTATTTATTCACCAGTTCAAATACAAGTAATTTCCCTTTATAATTATCTCCTTCAAACACAAGAACTATTTTGTTATTTTTCTTCAGTAACCAGACTGCTATTCCGTTGTTCGGTTATTATGTTTTTAAATGGTATAAGAAAATTGGAGAGGAAAGAACAAAATGATAAAAAAAAGAAACAAAAAATAATTTGTGAAGAAGAGGAGTTAGAGAAAAGAAGGCTAAATGGCAAATTTCATTATTATTTTTAAACACACAAAAATGGTTCTGGGTGTTTTTTTGTTCATTTAAAAAAGAATCAGATATTTAGGAAAGACCAAACAAATGGACTTAAATTAAAACAGTGGTGATTTGGGCTGTACATTAGGTTGAATTCATAGATCACTAGGCTGATAAACCCCATAGAAGAACCAACATGGGAATGCAAAAAAAATTACATTCAATAAGAATAGACAATTATCTACTTTGACTGGTGAACTATTCACCAGACTTGTACATGGATGATTTGATTAGAAAAGGTCTTGTCCAGATCTAAGAATCTCATTTGTTCAATTATTTTAGGGCCATGCACAAATTAAAACTGAACTGATAAAATTAGTATTTTTAAATGCAAAAAAAAAAAAATTGAAGTATGCTGTTACCGAATCTACATGCCTGAAGTAAAGGCTACCAAGGAATTCTTAATCAAATTTAAATGCTCATTGAAAACAAAGATTATAGAAGCACAGAATGATAAAGAATCTTAGAAATCTTCTAGACTAATTCCTAACTTGCCAAAGTCACAGATATTAGGTGAGTTGGGACTCAAATCCAGATTTTAAGCTTTTCTTTTTTGGGGGGAGGAGAGGCAGTTGGATTAAATGACTTGCTCATGATCACACAGCTAGCTAGTAAATGTTTGTGACTCAATCTGCTCTATCTGCTGAGCCTCCTAACTGCCCAAATCTAGTCATGCTGGCTTCAAGTGCAGTTATCTTTCCACTTTGCCTTGATATGCCCTACCTCTTCTTTTATACTCTTTCTTCAGCCCACAAAGAACTCTTACTCTAAAAGTATTAAAAAGATCAATTTGTCATACATTTTAGGGCTTGTTTACCTAGTATACTATATTGTTTTCTAATCTTTCCCCCAAATGTATATCTTTTCTCCCCAGTTAGACCCAGCTGGCATTCAATAAAATATCTGACAGAATAAATGCTTAATAAGTATTTTACTCAAAAAGAACTATTTAGGAGAAAACAGCCTTTCTTTTTTGGTGTATTTGATAATGGTTGAAGGAATTGAGAAGAGAAAATGTAGTGAAGAAGACAAGATAGTTATGTTCAAACCTTTGAAGGGCTATTACATAGAAAATGGAATAGACATTGCAGAAAGCAGAAATAAGCCAATGGGTAGAAGTTAGGGTAGAGATTTTAGTTCAACATGAGAATGTTCAAATACATAATAGTTGTTCAATAACAGAGACTGTTCATTGTAAAGTAGTGAGCTTCCCATTATAGTGTTTTCCATTAAATACTGGCTGATCATTTGTTATGTATGTTGTTGAAATTATTTCTTATTTGGATGTAAAGTTGGACTAGATGACCCTAGATGACTCATTATTGAGTATAAATTATGGCTGGATTGAACACCTTGTAAATCTTCAAATAAATACATGTTGTTTGATTGTTTACTTATTGACATCAGACGATGAGTTTTATCAAACTTATAAGTTGATCTTTTTGACTATGCTTTTTGGTTTATAGACATAGACTAAAACAGAAAACAAGGTTTTCTCTTCTCAATATGCAAAATAAGATCAGATTTGTAAGAAGCCTAACTACATTCCTTCTTGCAACTACTCTGTCCCAGGTTCTCATCGTTTCATATATGACTTATCATGCTAGTCTCCTAATTGGCTCCCTTCCTTAAAGTCTATTGCTTTTTTTAATCCAGTCTACACACATCTACTACATCATTCTCTGATTTAAGAACCAACTGGCCAAGCAAGGTGGCACACCCCTGTAATCCCAACCCAAGGGATCACCAGAATTTGGATGTTCTGTACTAAAGTGGGATGAACTGCTCTGAAGTTGGCCCCAAGACTGGCCCACATGAGGGTTGTGAAGCCTCAGGGTGTGGGGGTGTTGCAAATAGCCTAAAATCTAGCCCAGGCTAGATTAGAGTGGATCAAAACCTGTCAGCAGTGGAATTAGTGTCGCTACTGCACTTTGAGCTTGGTCTTAACTAATAAGCAAATAAATGAATGAGTGAATAGGACCTACCTTACCTAATGAATCAAGGTTAAACTTTTCAGCTATTTCAGAGTCCTCCTTCAGCTCTATTACTTTATCCCTCCCATTGCTGTTCAACACACATACATAGATGTAGTCATATATATATTCATACACACACACATACGGTTCAGCCTCATGTGTGCTGCTTCTGTTGTTCACTCTACCCCTGTTCCTGACTCATCCAGGTTCTGCTTTTTCTTTTAAAGTTCATATCAACTTTTCCCAAGTGCTTTATTTTTTTAGCCGATAAAAATCTCTCCCATTCTAAAAATGTTTACAACATTTATTGGTTATCATGCCCTATAGAGATTGTTTACATAATATACTCTTTGGTTTCTAATTTGTTTCTGAGCCACTGCCCTTTCCCCCCCATCCCTAATATATGTCTTCTCTTTCCAACCATAACCATCTTTGACTTTCAATAAAATACCTGGGCAGAGGAGCATGGAAGGAAAGAAGCATTGATTGAATGCCTACTGTACGAGGAATTGTGCTAAGTACTTTGCAAATGTCATCCCATTTGGTTCTTACAACAACTCTTTTTTGGTGACACCATTTTTAAAATTGAGAAAGCCAAGGTAGAGAGCTGAGGGTCACAAGCTAATTAGTGTCCAAAACAGGATTTGAACTTGATCTTTCAGATTCCAGACTCTGGACTGTTTACCTAGATGCCTCTGGAACAGTAAGAACTTTATAAATTCCTGCCTAAAAAATAGCACTTAAGAAAAATTATCTTGTCTTCTTTTCCTTTGATATAGTTGTGATACAGGATACAATCATTTGAAATTTGCTCTTTGAATCAATGATTAACCTAATTACATAAATCTTTGTGTTCCTACACATATAATTGCTTAGAGATGTGTAATGTTTATGTATGTAGAATATGTATTATACATGTACAAAAGAACACATGTAATTTCCATCCAGCAAAAATATTTGTGAGTAAATATGCATGTGTATGTACATGCACTATATGTAATAGAGATCTGGATGATCTCGTTTAAGCCCTGTCTTTAATACATATTGTTTGTGTGATCCTGGGCATATTACTTAACAGTTTCTTAGATAAATCTTTAATGCTTAAGGCTTGTTTAGTAATTCTGATTTACATTAGTAAAAAAAAAATTGTTCTCTATTCTGATAAGATATGAGATCAGATACAAAGGAAAAAATAAATAAATTATGACCAAGCATGGCAGAGAGCTGACCTCTGGGATATGAAGATCTGAGAACTTCTCCTAAGTATTTTCTGACTTTTTTTTTTGGGGGGGGGGGAGCAGGTAATTGGAGTTAAATGATTTGTTCAGGATTACATAGTGTTAAGTGTCTGAGGCCAGATTTGAATTCAGGTCCTCTTGACTTCAGGATTGATGCTCAATCCACTTTGCCATCTAGCCACCCTGTATGTTTTGGCTCTTAGTTGCTATGATTCTGTAAAGTTGTAGCTTTGGTAGAGGAACATTCTATGTGAATATGCCTACACTGATATAATTTAGAAGTAGGTCCAGATTTTTTTTTTTAAGATTCACATATTCTTACACATGTAACTTATCTGAAGAATTATGTAAATAAGTGGAATTTAAAGGCAGTACAAACCCTGAAATGAATCAGCAATCAATTAATGATAAAGAAGAAATAAAAGTCTTGAATAAATATTTATTAACTGGTGGTGGTGGTGAGGATGCAGGGTTTATAGTCGAATGCTTCTGAATCTTGATATGTACTTGTATATGATGAGAAAGACCTTGAGACTTTGGAGGCTCCATTTCCAGTCCCTGATTTAGGTAAAGTAACTCAAAGCCTCTTGCCAAGTATTGAAATTTCAAAATTGTATATTATTTCTAGAAGAGGATGCAGAAATTTCTTTTTAAAGGACCACAGGTAGAAGAGATCACTGGTTCAGCTTTTTTTCCCCCAATAAACTATGTTTATTATGCCAGTTCTAATTACCATGCAATCTAATGGATTTAAGGCTTATATTTTCCACATCACTAGACATCACAAAACATGAAAGCATCTTATACTGTCATTATACATCAATGTTTGCACTTGGTTATACATATATACAGAAATTATTCACACATCTTAACCTTGCTATTTCCTCCTTTCAAACCAACATAATTTTACTGTGAAAGCAGCTTTTTTTTTTAATAAATGGTATAAGAAATACAGCAAGGCACACATTTTTTAAAAAAACTTTTTTCTTATTACCACCTCAAGAAGCATAAAAAACCAAAATGTTGTACATAATTCAATAGTAGAACATTACCAGTTTATAACATACAACACCATGTAGCTGTTTCTTGAAGTGTTGCATAGGTTTTTTTTCCAAATGAAATAAATAAAATGGTACTTTTAAAAAATTACTTTATTTTATCATGGTCAGAATCAAAAAAAGAGTAAGGATTCTTTCCTTTTCTGAAATAAAATTAAATCAAATATTTGCTTAGGTCAAACCATCCCAATAAGCATAGGCATTATACCAGAAATTTGTTATATATGAAACATGACATAGGAAAGCATCAGCAGATATCATTCTAGACAGGTGAATTGAATACACTTGCAAGTTGGTGAATTGTACAATTTTAAAGAACAGTCAGGAGAAGAGCCAACAGAAACGTCCAAAGAGAAACACAGGATCAGTAGAGGTAGCTTGGGACAAGAATCCTTCTGAAAAGAAATGGCTTTGCTATACTTCAAAAAAGAAAAGAAAAGAAAAGGGGAAGAAAATCATCTAAAGAGGACCAGTGCACCAAGCAGCCAAATCACAAAGCCCACATGGATGAATTGCATTTGGAAGGAATATTTATCTTGGGAGGAGTCAGTGTAACAAAAGGCAGTGACACAATGGAACCCAAGGCCATTCCAGGGTTAGGAGGATGAACCTGCACCTGGAGTGCAACCAGACTTCTGAAAGAAAACAAACAAAAAAAAGTAATAGTACATTTCAGAAATCACACTTGCAATATACAGTGGAGACAGCTATCATGGGATTGCTGGTGGTCTTCTCTGAATGTAGGAATCCAACAGATGAGAGTCAGGGAGTTTTCAACAACCTCCCTTTAAAAGTGTCTTAGAATTAATGTAGGGAATTTATTGATTTTTTTTTCTTTTTAAAACCTCAGTTTCAAAAGAAACAAGGAAAATCATCAAATTTGACCTTTTACCTGGACCCTATCCACATTGTTGCTTGTGAACAGGATTTTATTTTTTTATTTTTTGCAACACACAAAGAATGCTTCAATCAATATGAAAATGTGAGGCTGCTAAAGCCCAGCTACTCAAAAGGGAATAGGGAATACTTACCCTGGTCCAAGAATAAACTTACTTTCTTACAAAGTGGACTTGTGATTTTAACTTGTGATTTCAGTGACATAATGGAGGATTTATGCAAGGATGTGTATTAATCTCATAAGATGAAAAAGTATGCTATACCCCTGCTTAAGAAGCTTCAGTGACACCCCATTGTCTCTGGAATAAGATACAAACTCCTCTATTTGGCATTCAAAGCCCTTTATAGACTAGCCTCAGTATGTCTTTCCAGGCTGATTGGCAATTTTTCCCCATCATGAACTCTAACACGGTCCTATTTGCACCGTGTTACAACAATTCCACACTAAAAGGATAGTCGCCTGTACCTAGAATTCCTAAATTATTTCAAGGTTCAATATCAATACTTTTTTCTGAAAGGGCCCATCTTGATTCATTTGTTCATATGATTTACCTTCCAAAATCACTTTGAATTTATTTTAAATACATCACCAAGAGACAGTATAGCAAAACAGAATTGGCTGTTAAACCATACCTTTGCCATATATTGACTGTGTGCTCTTAGGCAAGTCATTTAACACCTCAATACTCTAACCATCTCTCTAAGACTATAAATTGCAGAAAAGTCACTGACCTACATCAGCAGAAGGAATTTCTTCATTTGAGCATATTACACCAGTGGACATCATAGGTCCAGTACCTACCTCTGTGTTTCCTATATCTATCTATCCTATATCTATGAATGTGCTGCGTTTCCTTCAGTAGAATTTAATCTCTTTTAGGGCAGGAATAACTTGGAATGAAACAGATGCTTAACAAATTCTTATTGATTTGAGCAAATAAATGTGTCTAGGGCCATATCTAGGAAAAACAGATCAGTTGTGCTTCATATCCTTGAAAAAGAACTAAAATAATTAACTACTTACTCATAACTAAGAGTTCAAAGTATATAAGACACTGTGAAAATTTTAAAAAGGTAAGTCTTTACATTCTGTGATTTAAATACAAATCTGTAAAAACACAATTTTGTCTCCTATGTATAAATGAGTCAAAGCAACTAGCTAAGATAGAAAGAAATTTAAATTATAGACAGTATCTGAGGATGTTTGATTCAAGGAATTGCCCAAGTAATAATAGGTTCTGATCTAGTCGATTTCTTTCTTCTCTTCTTTCCTTTCCTCTCCCGTTTTTCTCCTCTCCTCATTGGAGAAGCTTTAAAGAAGTTTGGGATTACTTAAGGATATTTAATAGCATCAATTTGATAGTATGGTGCTTACATAAACTACTTATAATATGTACTTTTAATATATGTACTATATGTACTTGCACAGGGAGAGCACATTGTAAATATGTTATATATCAGCTACCATGATTTTTATAACACATATGCATTCATATTCCAAACCATATGCCCTATAGATTACTCTCTCTCATACTGATCAGAAAAAACAGAAGTGATTATTCCAGCCAAAGGAAAAAACAGCAAGAGGAAGGCTTCCTAAGAAAGTAAGGTCTAAAATGAAGTATATTTCTGCTGTAAGTAATGAGTTAATATTTTAAACGCTAGAATTTTTCCAGCCTGAAGTTTAGGGTTAAACTATTCATCAAAGAGCAGAGGCTTATGATGAGGATTATGAAGAAATAACTGTCAGAATACAGCGAAAAGATTAGTGCAAAGTACATCTCTTAGGCAGTTCCTAGGAGGCACTCCAGACATGCATTATGTGCCTCTTCCAAATTAAGCAGAAATATCTGGATCTATCCAGTTACCTTTTCCTTTGATGTGATTTGCTGTAACTGACCTCTCTATTTTTATAGAAACATGGCAAATAGAGGGAGATAGTGAAAAGCACAGCGGTGTGCCTGGAAACCAGTGCAACTGCATCATACATACTGGGTTGGATTAGATCAAGTTTTCTCTTAAATCATTTGAGGGTGAGTTTTAATTAGCGTCCTTGTAGGTAAAAGGTTTTCTTTGGTTACCTGTTTGCAGACTGTATCTGCTTCTCCTAAGTTATAGACTTCCAAGTCTGACATAAAATTGTGGCTTTTTATGATCTCAGAATTTTTTTTTCTGGAAATGCCAGCAAATTGAATGTGGTGCAGTAAAAACACTTTCTTGGTAAAAGAATTCTCTGACTGACTGCCTTTCAAACAGTTTAAATGGAAGCACAGCTTTTTTCATTTGCTTGACTGCATCTACTGGGAAGAACAATTACTGTCATTAAGCTTTTATATACATCACACTTTCTACTTTCCAAAGATTTTATGGTCATTTTTACTATTTATTCATTACCTTAATCCTGAAGGCACCTCAGCATTGGGAGGCATAGATGACAAAGGAGAGGCATAAAGAAGTTAAATAAGATGTCCTAGTCACAGTATTCTCAGGTTAGAATTAGAATACACAGCCTGGGGATTAGCTGTACAATGCCCAAACAGTAGCATGAAAACTGAAAAATTCAATCCTCCTGATGCTTTGTACAATACTGGAAAAATCCCTTAGCTCTAATGCAAATGGCTTTTTTTTTAACAGTGGTGTTTTAATATTTACTATCTTCACTTTTCACTTGCATCCTCAGTGCTTAGGGTACCCTTAGTTCCTGTCATTTGGTAAATGCTTAATAAATGTTTGCCAAATGATTATTTTTTTTTGAAAAAAATGGCTTTAGAGCATGAGTTAACTTGGATTCTATGCACTTTGTTTTTAAGATAATGTTTTATTTGGTTTCCTTTGTAATCCTAAGGATTATTTTATGCATGTAAAATTATCATTCCTGTAAAGGATCTATAAACTTGATGAAGTTACTAATGGATTCATGACATAGAAAAGGCTAAGAATCCCTACTTTAGAATAATAGATAGTGCTAGACTTTCATCAAGAAGTACACAGTTTAAATGCTACTGCTGACATCTACTTTTGTTTACCATGAGAAAGTCTGTGGACCTCAGTTTTCTTCCTCTCCAAAATGATGGTGAAAATCATACTTGTAATTCTTACCTAACAGGATTGCCGTGAAACTCCAATCTAAAGTGCTTTGCAAACTTTAAAGCACAATAAAAATGCCAGGAGTTATTGTTATTATTGTTGTTTTATGTAATAGAGATCTGGCTCCTGTTTTCTCTGGACGTTCCCATAATGCACAATAGGATGCTATGTACATAGAAGGACCCAGTCATCCAACCGACAAGCATTTATTAGATGCCTACTTATGTCAAGGCCCTTTGCTAAGCCCTGGGGACACAAATGGAAAGAATGAAATGATCTCTACTTGGAGCTGACCAGATGGTTTTATGTTGGTCCTGCTTAAAGGATGCTAGGACTACATCAGCAGATTCTTTCCCCTGCTTTAAAAAGCAGGAATTGCCATCGTTTCAGTTGCCTATTTCTTACAAAGGACAAGGAATAAACTCCTAAAAGATCACAAGACATGGCGGTCTGTGCCTTCCACATCTGATGGGGAACAGGATTCCTTAGTGCTTGGAGTCTGTCGTGCTCTGAATGTGAGACTCCAGATCCTGGCATGACTGGTGACTTGGGGGTCATGGTCACATGATGTCATGCTCAGAGTGGCGTTTCTTTCAAGCTTTTATATCCTTTGAGAAAAGAGATTCAGCTGGGCTCTCTAAGCCCCTCTGTAGGCTGGCAAAGCAAGCTGCATAATCACTAGCTGAGAGTTTTGAGGAAGTTTATGGAATTGCTCTTATTTTTTTTCTAATGGTTTTACTAAATTCTGTTTTTACAAATTTCAGTTTTACTGAATACTGATAAAGAATAGAATTAGAGTATAGACACTTTTAATAAAGAATACACTTCTTTCACTGCTTTGATTTTCATTCCCAAACAATGTAAATAAAGCCCAGAATGGCATAAAATTAGTTGAACTGCATTCCTAAGTCAAGATTCTTTCTCCATTTTTGGATCTTGAATTTATTTTTAGAATATATATGTGTGGATATATCTTTAGGAGATGTGTGTTCATATATGCATGTGGATATATATGTATATGTACATATACATATATACACACACATGTGTGTGTGTATATATATATATATGTATAGTAATATAGATTTCCCCTGCCCCCCACCTCGAACTCTTACAGCTCTACAAGAATCACACATTTTAATGAGTTTAGGGCACAGGTGTTAACAGGAAAAAAATAATGATGTTTGCCATTCATCTTTCAAATTAAATAATGTGTTTTTAAATAGTAACTTTTTTCATAATACATTATGGGAACAACATTTATCTGTCACATTTTAAAAGATGTATTTGTAATAAATGTAAATTACCTTTAGAAAATCAGTAATTAGGCTCATCAAAAAATAAACAATCTGCCACAAAAAAGATAATCTTTAGCATAGTTAAGTATAATAACTGTTATTTGAATAAGTTAACAAATTAGGGTAGATTGCTTCTGTAATTCATTTCCTATAGCACGAGTTTAGGTTGCAACATTAAGCTTCTAAAGGGGGGCCAACTGGGAGCTCATACTTTCATGAAATATAATTCCCACTTTGGATAGCTCAGGTTTTCCTTCTTTAAACTAGATTGAGATGGAGTATTCATCATTGGGCTTTTGAAATCGGAAAAATGGAATCTTTGTGTCACTTATGGATATATCTTCTCAAATTTAACAATCAATAACTATCTTATTAAAAATGAAGAGTGGATTTTTAAAGGGGGAGTTTTTTTTAAGTGATGGAAACCAACCAATCATCTTTACACAAAATTTTAAAATTCTGTTTTTACCTAAGTTCTATTAACCTGTAACATACTTTCTCTGCACTGTATTTTTGGTGTCTCAGATGTGTTTGGGTAAAATAAGAGTCCCAGCTAAGGCAAAAATAAAAACAAATAACATTGATTTGCTCTCCCCCTATTTTATTCTCAAACTGGGCCATTTTTCAGTAGTTGTGAAAGCATAACATGTTTTTAGGGAATCAGTAAATGGCAAATCAGGATGGATCTTGTTCCTATAACTTAATCGCTGTTCATCTCAAATCATTCACACTTTTTTCCTTAGACTCAGTCAGTAAACACTAGTTAAGTGCCTACTATGTGCTAGGAACTGTGCTAAGTGCTGAGAATCTTGAGAAAAGCAGATGGTCCTCACTCTCAAGGAGTTCACAGTTTAATGGGGGAGACAATATGCAAGAAGCTATGTACAAATCAGAAAGTATGTGGGGTAAACTGGAGACAATCTGAGAGAGAAGGCACCAATATGCTAGTATAAAGGAGGGAACATTATTTAATAAGGTGATGATGTTTATAGAGGCAGAAGTGAAATCAGCAGTTATGTCTTTCTTATTGTGGTTAAGAATTTTTAATTTGGGCATTCAAAGAACTTTCATGTCAGATTTGGGAGGAAAGAGGCTAAATTATTTAGATAATTATCTGAGGCAGCTAGATAGAATAGTGGATTAAATTCAGAAAGACCTGAATTCAAATCCTATCTCAATCAATTACTAGCTGTGAAAAAGTTATTTAACCACTTTCAGGTTACTCATGGCAGAATTGGGAGGATAATAATAATGCCACTTACAAGGTTGTTCTAAGGATTAAACTAGAAAATATGTTTAAAAAATTTTGCAAATTTTGACCTATTTCTATCTTAGCTGTTATCTCAATGCTTTAATTCCTTTAGCTAACATGAGATAATTAAAGACTGAGCTATAAGATATTAGAAGGTAAATTCAATCTATTTTGAATATGGAACTGAGGCCTGAAGAAGTTAAATGGCCTCTTCTAAGACCACACAGACAAGTAAACTGTAGAGCAGGGATACAATCCCACATTCTCTAATTCGGAATCCAGTCTTCTTTTCCCTACATCACATCATTAAGTGCCAAAAGCTTTTCCCCCCTTCTTTTCCATTTTTTCTTTTTTTTTTTTCTTACAGGAGTTATTTCACCTAAATTTATATCATGACAGCAACTCTGGTCAACCCTTATTTAGCCTTTTCTTTGTGCTGGTTGAGTTGGATGAAAACTGCATTACTATATTTATAGATTTACTTAACAAGTCATTTATAGGAACTACATATGGTAAATAGTATTCCTGTGGAGTGTCATTCCCCTTCACAATGCATATATCTTTAATCACATAAAGACTGCACATACCTTTCAATGAGATGATTTATGTGCCTGGGGAGTATTACATTCTACCTGTGCATATTTATATGCCGGTCGTTGTGAAGGTTCAGTAGGTTTTCTTCACAGGTTAATGTTTTACTGTTAGGATGCAGCACAGCCTGGTCTTTCAGCTGTTCTGCCTTCAGTGGGAGGCCTGGAACTATAGTTTTGGCTAACACAGCACAAGGATCTTCCAGCATCGAAGAACCACCTGGCTTCCCAGAACCGCTCTCTTCATTGCTCTGGCGTGGAGGAGCAGGTAGGGGTGAGCTCGCCTCACAGCTGTTGGAAGTACTGATTTCCTCTACAACTTTGGATCCTTTCTGGGGAGTGGGACTTGGAGTGTCCCTGTAGTTAGAGGAAGCTTTAATCCCTTCTAGGGAAATTGGATCTTTTTCTTGTACCTCAGCTTCCTTTGGGGACTCCCTGGAGAAAAAGCATTGCTGTTCACCCTCCTCCTCATCAACACAAGCCTCAAAGAAACACTCAATATCCTCTTTTTCATCTAGGCCTGATTCAGGGAAGTCGGGGGGCAACAGAGTGTGGCTTTTCTCTTCTGTGTAGCTGGTGACCTCCCCACAGTCGCTGTCATGAGATGAGAGGGATAAGTAGGAATAAAAGTCTCCTTTTCTGAGCTGGATGGGCCTGTGAGAATGCTCTAATACCTTTTCCTTGATCTGAGCTAATGAGGTGGGAGTGGCTGCCTCACTCTCAGGTTGGGATTTATTCTTCAGGGCAGTGGAAGCCATGTCAATGATCTCCTTAACGAAATCGTGTACCGAGCAATCTTCTGTATCTTGTTTGTGAGCGTCTGACTCGCAGCTGCAACAGGGAATTCTGTCATCCAGAGCCACATTTTCTCCTGTCTCGCTGGGCTCCAGGGCCTTTTCAGCTGCTCCGGGTGCCTCGTTGGATGAAGACCTCAGTAGGGCAGACTCTGGTTTGTTGAGCACATTGGCTTTGGTGGCGTGTTCTGGACAAGACTTGTCAGTGGGAACAAAAACCACGCTTTGGATTTCAGAGAGCAAGTGGTTTTGACGTTCCTTTGGAGAGATTTCAAAGACATTCCAGGGGTTCCTAGAAGATGGAGGAACAAATTCCTTCCCATCCACATTTGAATCATCAGAACTATCTGTAAACGCTTCACACATGCAGCTCTCATGCTCCAAAGCCTTATTCTCGATTGGAACAAGACTTTTTGGCCCCTTTGGTGCTTCCTTTGGTTTTTCTGGAACGCTTTCGACGTTGCCATTCTCCATATCAGCCACAAACGGATCTTTATGGGCTTTGGAAATGTTCTTCTTATTTTCTCTCTTTGTCCCAATCTCGTGGGCTCTAGAAGAACTTTTGCCATTTCCATTATTTTCGGGCGCGCGCCTGGTGGAGCCATTCAGAAGGGCTTCAATCTTCAGCGCCTCCGTAGCGTTGGGCGTCTCGCCGCTGCCTCTGTCTTTGCTGCACTGAATTTCGTCACTGAGGGGACATCTCCTTTTCTCCCTGGAGAGTGAGAGCTTTGGTCGAATCCAAGTCTGCAGCTCGTTCTTGATGTAATCCAGCCCCGAGATCAGGTTGCACTCTTCATAGATTTCCTCGTCGGTGGCGATGCTGGAGTCCTCGTCATCTCTGATGCACAGCTCCTCTTCGGTCAGCGTGAGGGTGGAGCTGGAGAGCAGGTCGCTGTCGTCTTCATCGTCCGTGCAAGCCGAGGTGCAGGAAACGTTGACGATCATGCTGACGTTCACGTCACTCTCGTCCGCTACCGAGTGAGCTAGACGCTTTCGGAAGCACGCGTTCGAGTCCTGCGCGACCTTGTTCCTGTGCAGTGCGATGTCCTCCGAGCAAAGGGAGAGCTCGTCGCTGCTGCTAAGTTCAGTGAGAGAGGCGGCCGAGTCCTCGTTGATGGAGGAAGCAACATCCAGAGACAGCTGGCCGTTGAAGGACATCTTTTGGGAGCTGCTTTGCAGAGTGATGTCAGAAACACTACGCTTTATCTTTTGTTCTGAGGGGCTCTGGATGTTTTCCAAGCGATTCAGGAGATCTAAAGTTCTTTTGCTGAGTTCTCCAACCGAGCCACTGCTTACGCTGATGTCCTCTGAGCTGTGGCGGCTAAAAAGATCCTCGTTGCTTTTATAGGAGGTTAACCAGCTTTCCAGGGAGGTGCTCCGTTGAAGACCATCACCGGTTTTCAAGGCGCCTGATCCAAATAAGTCGCTTCCAGGCGAAAGGGACTCTAAGGAAGAGCTTTGTGAGAAGTGGGAGAATTGCTTGGTATTTTGCATGCTCGGCAATGTCTTCTTTCCATTGCTACTTTTACAAGAACTGGGATCCGTGTCATGGGGCACACTTGCCAAAATACATTCGTGGGGAGCTTCATCCGGACGTAACTCTGGAACCTGATGTTTAGATTTGCAGGGGTTTTTGTCAAAATAAAAACCATGAAGCAAAGGGTCCTCCACATGTGCTTTTTCACTCTGTGATTGTTTCATTACCATTGGTAATTTGAGTTTTGAGCCTTGGAGGTATGAGTAATCATAAAATGTAAACATATCATGTTTTCCTTGTAATTCTTCTTCCAAACAATCAGGGGTATACTTGGTAACGCTGTTTAAATCCCCATCTTTTCCATTTATACAACACATTGATGACACAGGTGACTGAGAACTCTCTGGAGGCTTAATGTCTTCCTCTTCATCTTTAATTTTTTGTTTTAATATGTTAACTACATCACTCATGTGAGGACCTGGGTCTTCAGCTTCAGGGTTATTCAGGAGTCCATCCATATCATTCAGCAGGCACATTTCAGAGTTGGTTGTAGTCTCTGTGTCCCCTTCACTGACAATACCGCTCTCGCTCCCAGAATGTTGGCTCAGGTCTCTTCCGTGGCACGTGCAAGGCTTAATCAAGGTGATCCCACCCACAAGGTCCGGCAAAGATTTGGTAGATGAAAAGGAAGAGTCTTTACTGAGACTTTTTGTTAAAACTTTAGGCTGGGTTATTTTGGGGAGCTCGGGACTGCCTTTCAGAAATGGCATGTGGTTCTCTTCATAAAGTTCAACATTGTGAAGGCTGTACACTTGGTAGATATGTGGGCTAGAAGGAGCAGTGATGCTGGAACCACAGTGGGATCCTCCCTGGTCACTGGCATATTCCTCATAGCTTTGGTCTTCACTGCCTACATCCTCCAAGTCAGATTTGAGGTTTGGCGCGGGGTGTGTATGAGTGTGTTCTGGATCCAGATCAGTGGATTCTTCATTTAAACTGATTAATTTATTACTTATGTCAGTTTCATCCCACTCTAGGGCATCTTCACTTGTCCCATTTAGGTCCATCAGGCCATGGTCAATCACATTCAATATCTCCTATAAGAAACAAAAGAGGAAGAACAAAAGAAGAAAGTGAAAAATCTCTTTATTTTCTTAATTGGTTAACACTGCATTCTTCTTTCCAGCAAAAATCACACCCTCAATATGACACTAAAAGTCAATGCAAATGTGGTCACATCTTTTACTTCCAAACAATACCCAGAATCAGGCCATTAGTGCCACTTTCCAGACATCTCCTACTGTGGAGTATATGTTCATCCCCACTCCCATTTTCAGCTTCCCCACTGGAATGTAAACTCCTTAAGGATAAGGACTATCTTGTTTGCTTTTATATGTATATGTATACTTACCATAGTGTCTGGCAGATAGTAATCATTTAATAAAGGTTTCATTTAGTGAAGGAAGGGAGCCTAGTGGATCCACTGACTCTGGAGTCAAGAAGACCTAACTTCAAATCCAGCCTCAGACATTTGTTTTCTGTGTGACTTCAGGCAAGTCATATACCCTCTGTCTGCCTCAGTTTCTTCAGTTATAAAATGAGGATCATAATGGCACTGATTTCATAGGATTGGTGTGAGAACTGAGAAAATAATTGCTTTTTTGCAGTTACTGTTGGGAAAAATCACTCCCAACTCTTTCCTCTTATTTAATAATAAATGACACTTCTGCAAGGGTGCCCTAAAAGTCTTAATGCAATTTTAAGTTTTAATTGTTTAAAGTTATTAATGGCTTACAACTATATTAAGACTTTTGGGAAGTGCTGTATAGTACTTATATTTGCAAAGCATGTTATATTCATTACCTCATTTGAGCATAACAACAACTTTATGGGGTAGGTGAAATGATTATCATCAATTTGCACATGAGAAAACTGAGGCTGACATATTCTGGATTGCCTTGGGTTAAAAAGTGTGTTGTGAGGAGAAGAGAATTTCAAATCTACGTCTTTGGGAACTATTTCCTTTACACCACATTACCTTGCAAAAGATTTCCATTTGAAACAAACTTACTTCTGGAAAGCATCCAAGCAGATGAGTAAGAGATGCATATGGGCATAGGATCCTACTTAGGCTTATGCATGGGCAGCCCTGGAAACATTGTCCACACTTCTATTACCAAATGGGACCATGTAGGTGTGTTGGCACTCGTGCTGCATTTCTGCTCTGCGTGGGGGTATCCACCAAGAGTGTCTCCTATCCTTTCTTGAAGCCTATTTTTTTTTTTATCCCATAGTAGAGAGGCAACAGTAAGCATATGCCAGATAATTTTTTTTTTTACCTAATCTGAGATTTCATCAGTATAGGGAGATTCTGGTAAGGGAAGAGGGTCTCTTCTACTTCCATAAGAATAAATGACTGCTCTGAAACTTAGAGATTAATAGAATTGCCTGTATATTCAAAGGTTGTGGCTTGACCAATTGTACTAAGGAGGCACTTGAAATTGAACTTCAACTGAGGTCTTCCTGCTCAGAGGTCAGTTCTCCACCAGGTATACCATCTTGCCTCTTTCTTCTATATTGCTACGTCTATGGGTATAAAGGCAAGCTCACCCAGCAGAAGCAGCTGGGGAACTTTGAGGGAGATATGAGTTAGCAAGTACCAAGCAGATCAAACTATTTCCATCATACTGACCACCATCTCTCCTCAGGCCATGATGGAAATAGCTCAGGATTTTCAGGCTAATGAAGCCAAAGAATAGCAATGTACTCTGTGAACCTGGTTCCACTCTGGCCCTTTGACCATCATCAACTCTGTGGAGAATGTTCTCCACAATCTCTCTACCACCACACCAATGGCTGACCAATTTCTATCAAAGGGCACATAAACCCTGAGAGCCCTGAGACTAGCAGTGACCAGAGATAGCCTAGTCCCTACAATAGTCCCTATGAAGGAGAGCCAGGCAACTTCACCAGCTTCTGAGCAGCTGCCCTTCAGCTGGCAAGCCAGACTTCTTAGCTGAAGCAAAGATGAAACTTAAGAGACAAAAGGCAGCACATACCAACCAGATCAAAGCACCAGCAACAGCTCAACCATCATTTCCTTTAAGACTGGTGGAAAATGGTGTCCCTCCCACTTCCTTCCAAGACCACTTAACCTATTTCCAGCCTTACTCCTGTTAATAACATGAAAAAAAAATCAACTTTTATAGAAATATGAGTAGATGATTGCTTCCTCAATAGTCAAAATCACTGAAAGTTCAGAAAAGAAGGTTCTCATCGATCAAAGTCATTGTCATTTTCAAATGGTTCAACATTAGAAATGGATCTGATCTAATCAGTGGAAATGACACTAAAGAAGATACATTGCCGGGACTTCCGGGGGGTGGAGCCAAGATGCAGAGTGAAAACGTGACTCTCTACGTCCTCCTCCGATCTTCTCTCAAACCAACAATAAAATAAGCCTCTGAACTGATCTTCAAGTCAACGAATCCAGAAATATTTGGACACTGCTCTCTGAAGAACTTCATATCAGGTTTGTCTAACTCAGACAGAGGGATAAATAAGCGGACTCGGGTATAGGCTGGAAGTGAGGGTGGGACTCAGCTCAGCTCACTGTGGCAGAAACTCCACACTCCAAATTCCAAACACCTGGAGTTTATCTGAGGCACTCGTGATACTCTGCCCTGATTGGGGGCAGGTGTTCTGGCAGACTTGCCTTGTTTAAGGAGTAATCCCGATTTAGTCCTAGCCCCCACCGATCCAGCACCTTAGATTAAGTTAATTCGCCGAATTGCCCCAGGGCAAAGATTTTTTCCCGAGCCTTAAAGAGACATCCAAACTGTCTAAAAAAAAAAAATGAAGAAGCAAAAGAGAGCTCTCACTATAGACAGCTTTTATCAAGAGAAAGAAGTGATGACCCCATATCCTGAGGTTCCTTTAGACAAAACTCCAAAGGAAGTTTTTAAGGACCATCACTGGTCCCCTTTTTAAAAGGCTTTTCTGGAAGATTGCATAAAGAACCTCATAAGAGAGCTGGAGGATAACTGGGAAAATAAATTGAAATCAGTGCAAGAAGGATACAGTATCTTGCAAGAAGGATATGATGCCCTGCAAAAGAGATATGAAAAAGACACCAATCTATTGAAAAATAAAATTAGTGAAGTGGAAAAAGAGTGCAATGAGCAAAAAAATTCAATTGGCCAGTTACAAAAGGAGCTTAAAAGGTAACAAGAAAACAACACTTTAAAAATAAGAATTGAACAAATGCAAGTGAATGACTCAATAAGACGTCAAGAATCAGTCAAACAAAAACAAAAAAAATGAAAAATTAGAAGAAAATATGAAATATCTCCTAGGAAAAACAACTGACTTGGAAAATAGATCTAGGAGAGACAATCTAAGGATTATTGGACTTCCTGAAAGCCATGATGAAAAAAAGAATCTAAACACTATCTTCCAGGAAATCCTGAAAGAAAACTGCCGTGAGATTGTAGAATCAGAAGGCAAAATCACCATTGAAAGAATTCACTGATCACTTCCTGAAAGAGACCCCAAAATTAAAACCCCAAGGAATATTGTGCTAAATTTCAGGACTATCGAACCAAGAAAAAGATTCTGCTAGCAGCTAGAAAGAAACAATTCAAATACCGAGGATCAATAAATTAGAATCATACACGATTTGTCAGCCTACACATTGAAGGATCGAAGGGCCTGGAACCAGATATTCCGAAAGGCAAAGGAACTTGGATTACAGCCAAGAATAACCTATCCAGCTAGAATGAGCATTATCTGCCAGGGAAGAAGATGGTCATTCAATGATATAGGTGAATTTCACCTATTTCTAATGAAAAGACCAGATCTGAACAAAAAATGTGACCTCCAAACACAGAACTCAAGAGAAGCATAAAAAGGTAAAAAGGAAAGGACTCTTGAGAACTTTATTTCTACTATGGGGATACTTAAAGTTTGACGGTATAATTAACTAGATATTACTTTGATAATATGAAAAAGAAAACTAGAGGGGGGAAAGGTTGTCATACTGGGAAAAAGAGGGAAAAAGTGGTAAAATAAGATCAAAAAAAGGAGGTTAAAAACAAGATAAAATCTCTTAAAGAGGCAAAGAAAACCTATTATAATTGAGAGAAAGAGGGGAGGGAGATGAGCATTGCGTAAATCTTACTCTCATCAGGTTGGGCTCTAAAAGTGTATATCAAACACTTGATTTCACATAGAAACTTGTCTGTTGCTAGAGGGAAGTGGGAGGGAAAGGAGGAAAAAGAAAGGGATAAACTATTAGAAGGGAAAATAGAAGAATCAGGGGAAAGGAGTTTAAAAAAGGGGGAGGGGACCTAAAAAGTGGTGGATTGTTTGGGAGAGGGGGTCATCAAAAGCAAAGTACTGAGGAGGGGGGAAGGGAGAAAGGGGAAAGGAAAGGGGAAAATATAACTTGGGTAAATAAGATGGCAGGAAATAAAGAATTAGTTATTCTAACTGTGAATATGAATGGGATGAACTCTCCCATAAAGCGGAAGCGGATATCAGACTGGATTAAAAACCAGAATCCCACAATATGTTGTCTACAAGAAACACATCTAAAACATAGTGACACATATAGGATGAAAGTAAAAGGCTGGAGCAGGACCTATTATGCTTCAGGTGAACAAAAAAAAGCAGGGGTAGCAATCCTTATCTCAGATCAAGTAAAAGCCAAGATAGATCTAATCAAAAGAGATAAGGAAGGAAACTATATTTTATTAAAGGGTACCATCGATAATGTAGCAATATCAATACTAAATATATATGCACCAAATGCAATAGCATCCAAATTCCTAGGGGAGAAATTAAGAGAGATGCAAGAAGAAATAGACAGCCAAACTATACTAGTGGGGGATCTCAACCTTGCGCTCTCAGAATTAGATAAATCAAACCACAAAATAAACAAGAAAGAAACTAGGGAGATAAACCATTTGTTAGAAAAGTTAGGTATAATAGATCTATGGAGAAAGTTGAATGGAGACAGTAGGGAGTTTACTTTTTTCTCAGCAGTCCATGGAACCTATACAAAAATTGACCATGTGTTAGGGCATAAAAACCTCAAAATCAAATGCAGAAAGGCAGAAATAGTAAATGCATCTTTTTCAGATCATGATGCAATAAAAATCAAATGCAATATAAGGCCAGGACAAAATAATCCAAAAGTTAATTAGAAATTAAATAATCTAATCCTGAAGAATGAATGGGTGAAAGAGCAAATCATAGACACAATCAATAATTTCATCCAGGAGAATGACAATAAGGAGACAACATACCAAAATTTGTGGGATACGGCAAAAGCAGTTATAAGGGGCAATTTTATATCTCTAGATGCTTACTTGCATAAAAGAGAAAGAAAACATCAATGAATTGGGCTTATTATTAAAAAAAAAAACTAGAAAAAGAACAAATTAAAAACGCTCAAATACCAAATTGGAAATTCTAAAAATAAAAGGAGAAATTAATAAAATTGAAAATAAGAAAACTATTGAATTAATAAATAAAACTAAGAGTTGGTTCTACGAAAAAACCAACAAAATAGATAAGCCTTTAGTTAATTTGATAAGAAAAAGGAAAGAGGAAAATCGAATTGTTAGTCTCAAGAATGATAAGGGAGAACTCTCCTCCACTGAAGAGGAAATTAGAGCAATAATTAGGAGTTACTTTGCCCAACTTTATGCCAGTAAGTTTGATAATCTAAATGAAATGGAGGAATATCTACAAAAATATAGATTGCTCAGGTTAACAGAAGAGGATATAAATTATTTAAATAGCCCCATATTAGAAAAAGAAATAGAACAAGCTATTAACCAACTCCCTAAGAAAAAATCTCCAGGGTCAGATGAATTTACATGTGAATTCTACCAAACATTCAAAGAACAATTAATTCCAATACTATACAAATTATTTGAGAAAATAGGGACAGAAGGTATATTACCAAATTCCTTTTATGAGACAGATATGGTGCTGATAGCTAAACCAGATAGGGTGAAAACAGAGAAAACTATAGACCAATTTCCCTAATGAATATTGATGCAAAAATTTTAAATAAGATATTAGCAATGAGATTACAGAAAGTCATCCCCAGGATAGTACACTATGACCAAGTAGGATTTATACCAGGGATGCAGGGCTGGTTCAATATTAGGAAAACTATCAGCATAATTAATTATATTAATAACCAAACTAACAAAAACCATATGATTATCTCAATAGATGCAGAAAAAGCCTTTGATAAAATCCAACACCCTTTCCTATTAAAAACACTAGTGAGTATAGGAATAAATGGGCTTTTCCTTAAAATGATCAGTAGCATCTACTTAAAACCATCAGCAAGCATCATATGTAATGGAGACAAACTAAAACCATTCCCAATAAGATCAGGAGTGAAACAAGGCTGCCCACTGTCACCATTACTATTTAATATTTTATTAGAAATGTTAGCTTTAGCAATAAGAGAAGAAAAAGAGATAAAAGGAATCAGAGTAGGTAATGAAGAAACCAAATTATCACTCTTTGCAGATGACATGATGGTATACTTAGAGAACCCTAGAGACTCAACTAAAAAACTACTAGAAACAATTCACAACTTTAGCAAAGTTGGAGGATTCAAAATTAATCCACATAATTCATCAGCATTTTTATATATTACCAACAAAATTCAGCAGCAATGGAATGGAAATTCCATTCCAAATAATGGATGATAGGATAAAATATTTGGGAATCTATCTGCCAAGGAAAAGTCAGGAAGTATACGAACTAAACTACAAAACACTTTCCACACAAATAAAATCAGACCTAATCAATTGGAAAAACATTTAATGCTCATGGGTAGGCAGAGCAAACATAATAAAAATAACAATACTACCCAAACTAATCTACTTATTTAGTGCCATACCAATCAAACTCCCAAGAAATTATATTACAGATCTAGAAAAAATAGTAGCAAAGTTCATTTGGAGGAATAAAAGGTCAAGGATTCCAAGAGAATTAATGAAAAAAAAAAGGCAGATGAAGGTGGCCTTGCTGTACCAGATCTGAAACTATATTATAAAGCAGCGGTCATCAAAACCATTTGGTACTGGCTAAGAAATAGAGCAGTCGATCAGTGGCACAGGATAGGTTATCAAGACCATCTAGGCAATAACCTTAACAATTTAGTGTTTGATAAACCCAAAGACCCCAGCTTTTGGGATAAGTACTCACTGTTTGGCAAAAACTGCTGGGAAAATTGGAAACTAGTGTGGAAGAAATTAGGGCTTGACCCATACCTAACACCACATACCAAGATAAGATCTAAATGGGTTCAAGATCTAGATATAAAGAGTGGTTTTGTAAGCAAGTTAGAGGAACGTAATATAGTTTACCTCTCAGACCTGTGGAGATGGAATAAATTTATGTCCAAAGAAGATCTGGAACTCCTAATTGAACACCAGATGGATAATTTTGATTATATTAAGTTAAAAAGTTTCAGTACAAATAAAACTAATGCAGACAAGATTAGGAGGGAAGCATCAAACTGGGAAATCATCTTTACATAGTTCTGATAAAGGCCTCATTTCTAAAATATATAGAGAATTGTCTCATATATATAAGAATTCAAGCCACTCCAATAGATAAGTGGTCAAGGGATATGAACAGGCAATTTTCAGATGATGAAATTAAAACCATCTCTAGTCATATGAAAAGTTGCTCCAAATCACTATTGATCAGAGAAATGCAAATTAAGAACTCTGAGGTACCACTACACATCTGTCAGATTGGCTAAAATGACAGGAAAAGATAATGGGGAATGTTGGAGGGAATGTGGGAAAACTGGGACACTAATATATTGTTGGTGGAACTGTGAACGGATCCAACCATTCTGTAGAGCAATTTGGAGCTATGCTCAAAAAGTTATCAAACTGTGCATACCCTTTGACCCAGCAGTGTTTCTACTGGGCCTATATCCCAAAGAGATCTTAGAGGAGGGAAAGGGCCCCACGTGTGCAAGAATGTTTGTGGCAGCTCTTTTTGTAGTGACTAGAAACTGGAAACTGAATGGATGCCCATCAATTGGAGAATGGCTGAATAAATTATTGTATATGAATGTTATGGAATATTATTGCTCTGTAAGAAACGACCAGCAGGATGATTTCAGAGAGGCCTGGAGAGACTTGCGTGAACTGATGCTGAGTGAAATGAGCAGAACCAGGAGATCATTATACACGGCAACAACAATACTATATGACGATCAATTCTGAGTTCCATGGCTCTCTGCAACAAAGAAATGTCTCAAACCAGTTCCAATTGTTCACTGAAGAAGGCCATATACACCCAGAAAGAGGGATATGAAATATGGACCACAATGTAACATTTTCATGATCTCTATTGATGTTTGTTTGCATTGTGTTGCCTTTCTCTGGTTTTCTTTTTTTTTCTTGTAGATAGGATTTTTCTTGCACAACTTGTCAACTATTATTACATTATTAACATGTAGTGGACTTCCTGCCATCTAGGGGAGGGGAGGGGACTGGGGGTAAAAGTTGTAATGGAAAGCTTTGTAAAGATCAATGCTGGGGAACTACCCATACATATTTTATACAAATAAAAAGCTTTAATTAAAAAAAAAAGAAGAAGATACATTGCCAATTTTGCTTCTGCATCCTAAGTATTATAGGGTCTTTCCACTGACTTGTAGTTGAAGCCTCCCATAAATGTTGTCAACCTCCTTAGAATGTAAACTCCCTAAGAATAGGGCTCTTTTATTTATATATCTGGTGCTTTGCACATAGTAAGCACTTTGATGTTCATTCATTTCAATCAAGTCTGACTCTCTGTGACCCCATTTGAGGTTTACTGGGCAAAGATACTGGAGTGGTTTAACACTTCCTCCTCCAACTCATTTTATAAATGAGGAAATTGAGGCAATCAGGGTTAAGCAACTTACTCAGGATTATACAATTACTAAATGTCTGCAGCTGAATTTGAATTTGGGTCCTCTCAACTCCAGAGGTGATGCTCCAGAGCACTTTACCACTTAACTTTCCAGTAAACTCCAAATAAATGCTTTTTTTTTCGTTCATTCTATTCATCTCTATGTTTATTAATTGTAAGCTCAATTATAAGTATTCTATATTATGAATCAGAAATTCTTTCAACATTTTGTCTGGGGAAAAAACAGGTCACAATATTTTAATTCTTTATTAGTGGGGAAAAAAGATTTGTCTGAAGCATAAAATGTCCTCAATCCTTCTTCCAACTGATAGTTAAAGGATCATATACAAACATATTAGGTATAAAATGTCCATTAGTGCTTTATTATACTGGATATGTAAGAGATTATCTGTATAGCCTACTTAAGAGTAAAATAGTCCAGTTACAAAGTAAACATTAATTAAGGGATAATTTTTAAATTTTATAACAGAAATCTTTCATGCTGCCAATATTTTAGCAGTTAATCTAATACACCAGCAGTCATAACACTTGCGTAGGTATGGAGTACATTCTCTGTGATGAATTTCTATTAGAATTTCTGTTTATTCTTTGCTTGCTGATAAAGGAAGTACTAATGACTGGTTAGCATGGTTAATGAATGTTAAAATCCTCAGCTGTAAGAACAATCAATCAGTCTAATCAAATAGTATATTAATTTCAAATATTGTCTGAGCTGACATTGTACTCTAAGGAAGTGCTAATAAATAATTGAACTAGTCTTTCAATTTGAAAAGGGGGAGAGGATAAGAGCTTGTCATTCTATGATAGAATTTACTACTTGGCAAGGCAATTTCTATTGGTGCCCCATATGATATGGAGATATGCATTTTTAGGTATACTACACTAAGATCTTGACATCCATACATACAGCTGGTATTTGGTCTATCCACAACTTGGGTAGTTCATTCACTGACTCAGTTTTTTGGCTGACCTCAGTACTTCTAGGTGGCAAGGAAAGAGGCATTGAAAACTCCATGCACACATGTGCAAGAATGTTTGTGGCAGCCCTTTTTGTAGTGGCTAGAAACTGGAAACTGAAGGGATGTCCATCAATTGGAGAGTGGCTGAATAAATTATGGTATATGAATGTTATGGAATATTATTGCTCTGTAAGAAACGACCAGCAGGATGATTTCAGAGAGGCCTGGAGGGACTTGCATGAACTGATGCTGAGTGAAACGAGCAGAACCAGGAGATCATCATACACAGCAACAACAGTATTACATGATGATCAATTCTGATGGACATGGCTCTCTGCAACAAAGAATTGTCTCAAACCAGTTCCAATTGTTCACTGAAGAAAACCATATGCACCCAGAGAGAGGGAAATGAAATATGGACCAAAACATAACATTTTCATGATCTCTATTGACATTTGCTTGCATTGTATTGCCTTTCTCTGATTCTTTTTTTTTCTTGTAGATAGGATTTTTCTTGCATAACTTCTCAAGCATTTCAACATTATTAACATGTAGTGGACTTCCTGCCATCTAGGGGAGGGGAGGGGACTGGGGGTAAAATTTGTAATGGAAAGCTTTGTAAAGATCAATGTTGGGGAACTACCCATACATATGTTATACAAATAAAAAGCTTTAATAAAAAAAAAAAGAAAAAAAAAAAAGAAAACTCCATGCACATGCACAGGATCTACTCACATTTAAAGAGAGGTATCATGACAAAGTAGCCAGCCTCAGAAATGGATTCAATTTTTGTTTCTGTGGCACACTGAGAATATAATCTTGGGCAAACCACAATCTCTCAGTGTCCTTAGTCAAATCTAAGACTATAAGTGAATCGTCATTTGTCAATCTGCATTCTAAGTTGGAACATTGAAATCATAGATCTGGATCAAAAATCAACATTTTAAGAACATAAACTTTGTTCTAAAAATGAACCAGGTTGCAAAGTACTATAGAATAGGACAATGGAAAATATTTACGTTGGGTGCCCATTTTTCCTTTTTCCTATAACTGGTTGATTCATGGGTACATACAATTTTAGACAGCCAGAAAATGTAGTGGATAGAGCATTGGACATGGAATCAGGAAGACCTGAATTCAGACCCTATTTAAGATACTTATCAGTTGTGAATTTAGGAGAGTCACTTTATCTTTGTAGACCTCAATTTCTTAATTGGTAAAATTATAGCTCTTACCTAACAGGATCTCCCAAGGATCAAAGAAGAGAATACATATAAAAGGCTTCTCCATTACTATTTATTATTACTAAAAATAATAAAAAAAGATGGACACCAGCCCTGAAGTCAGGAAGACCTGAGTTCAAATCTGGTCTCAGACACTTAACATTCCCTAGCTGTGTGACTTTGGGCAAGTCACTTAACCCCAATTGCCTCAGCAAAAAGCAAAAAAAAAAAAAAAAAGATGGGAAACACTTTGTGAGAATGAAAACTAATTGATGGACAACCCACAGTTTCTCCAGGAAGTCTAGAGAAATCAAGGAAGGCTCCTAGCATATCAGACCAATCCCTTGTGTTAAGCTAATGGTAAGCTAAGAACAAAAGGTTGCACTGGATCGTCAGATATGTATCTTTGCAAGAAACATTCATAACAGTGAGATCATAGATCCACTTTGGATCCACTATTCCTAATAGTTTGCTGTATTTATTGGAATATTTAAATCGTAAGTATGTCACTCAGGAAAGATGGATAGGGACCTCTCTTAATTTGTTAATGGCACTTCTATTAATGTAGGCTTTTAACTGCCATATTTCACTTAAATTGAGTTTGTAGTCCAAACAATGTTGAAATTGTTTTCATGGGAATGTATTTTCTGGGTAAGTTCTTCCACATTCTATACTTACACAGTTGAAATTTTGGACTTTACATTTAAAGTGTAGTACTTCATGTTTCTCTGTGTTAAATATTATTTTAATAATTTAAGCCTAGATTGTCATGATATTATGAATTCCAACTCAATCATCCAATGTGTTAGTGCTAAATGGTTGGACAGATGGTCCATAGGATTCAAAAAAAGAAGGGACATTATAAGTCATCTGGCCTACCCCTATCATTTTATAGATGAGGGCATGGAAGATCTAGGAGGCTAGATTACTTTCCAAAAATCACAGAACTAATTATAGTAAGAGGGAGATTTGAATTAAGCCTCCTGACTTTAGCTCCAGTGTTTTTACTACTTTATATCGCTAAATCCCACCCTTCTGTCCCTGTTTCTGTCTCTCTGTTTCTATCTCTCTCTCTTTTCCCTTACTTCCCTCTCCTCATTTCCCTCTCTCCACTCTTCCTTTTGCCTGTCTTCTGTATTTTGATAATTCTAATGATCACATATATGCATGTGAATCCAAAAATTAATATATTGAGTCATTATCTCTCTCTTGAGCTGCCTCTAGCCCCATATTTTCAATTGCCCAAAGGGTGGAAATTACTGTCTTGATTTTCTGCTGCCACTTAAACCTTAAGATGCACAAAACTAAAGTTATTAACCTCTCTCCTAAACTTGACTCTGTACTAAAATTTCTTATTTTAGTCAGATACCTTCATCCTGCTTGAAACTTCAGAAGCATTTTTGACTCTTTCCTCTTAAACCACTCCTAACCAATTGCCAAGTCTTTTCAGTTCTACTTTCACAATATCACTTGTTGCATCATCCCTGACCCATTTCCTTTCCATAATATAGGAGTTTTCCCAGTCTAGGCAGGATTATCGGCCTCCTCCACACTTTACATAGGTTCTCCTTATTTTTAACTCCATTCATCTCTCTGCATGTTGAAATTTTTTGGCTTCTTCAAGGCCCAACTCAGTTTTCACTTCCTCCATGAAGCTGTCTCTGATTTCCTCAGATTCCAATGGACTTTTCCTCTTTGTATTTTCTTATAGCACATTTTTTTTTGCCTTTGTTACATTCTACCCAGTATGAGGCTTGCTTTTTATATATCAACCACCACTACCCCACCCCTATTCTTCTCTCATCATTAAACTAGAGGCTCTTTGATGACATTTTCATTTCTTTTTATCCCTAATACAGTGTTTTGAAAAGAGTGGATGTTTTTAATAAACATTTGCAAAATTTTATTGAATTGAATCATGGAACATCTATCTTCAGATTATGAAAGGAAATGACACTAATTAGAATATTTTCATAGCTCAAAAGCTTACTTTTTAGAAGTTGTGTCTATAGAGATGTAACTAAATAAAACAATATAATTAAAGGCAATAGTATTTGGTTGAATCCTTTGTTTAGCAATAGTAACCAATATAGCTGCATGGATCCAATAAATATTAATTAATTAAGATGGTAGCATTTATTAGTGACATGTGGATAAAAAACTGTCTTTCAAAGTTTATTATTTGCATTTCTTTCCATGTTACTTATGATGAGTTAATATGCAGAAGAATTTTATTTTTCCAAACTGGCTAATATGCAGGCCATGAATCTGACAAATAGTTTCAACTTCCAATGACTTTTAATGTTGCTATTGCAGCTACCTTTGCAGAATAAAAGGTGGACAAAGCATGAGATGATGCTTCAAATTTACTTTCCATATGAACCCTCAATATGAGGGTTTCATCCTTGGGTTTTTTCTAACTAGGAAGGAGAATGTTTTCTAACAGTAAATCATAACAGTTCTCCGTTGTTTATTCTAGGATCAGACAGACTGAAATAACATGGTTAGCATAGGGGAATGACCTTATTGCATTCATCATGACCAAGATTTCCTTGCAGAGTGACTTTTTTTGCCATAAATTTTCAAATCAAATTTGTTCCTATTAGTCATGCCCTTTTAAGGACATTGAATTTTTGTACAGCATTCCTCACAATTAGCAAGACCCTATACTTTTCTAGCTACCATTCTTTGTGGTTCTCTTGCCAGTTTTATGGAGCCCAGGACATTCACCAAATGGTAAAAATGATTCTAGTTTGCTGAGTTGCAGCCTCTTTACATTGGAACATAGAAGAATAAATGAATAGCTGCTTCTGTAATGATGCTGGGTAGAGGTGATAGGGTTACATGGGTTATGGTAAAAACAGTCATTAATTACAACAGAGTAGGATACTAGAGTGGTTTGCCATTTCCTTCTCAGTGGTTTAAGGCAAAATGAGGTTAATTGACTTGCTCAGGGCGATACAGCTAGTAGTGTTTCAGGTCAGATTTGAATTTGGGTTTTTCTGATTCCAGGACAAGTGCTCCATCTGATAGCTGTCTCCATATATACATATATATGATAAAAATTGTATATATACATATATATGTGCAAATTTGTGTTGATTTGCATTAAATTTTATATATATATATATAATGTATATTACTAACATATGAATAGAGACATAGATAAAATTCACTTAAAGGGAAAAAAAAACTTTTTTTGTCTGGCATAGATAAGAAGGATGCCAGTGAGATTCTCTGTTTTCTTTATATTCTACTCTGTATTTGAATAATACTCTTCTTCAGCAGATTATTTTTATGAAAGTGTCTTCTTCTTGTTCCTCTCTTCTTCCCTAGAATTTTTCTTCTATATACAGGCTTCTTTTTAAAAAACAAAAAACACTTAAGCCAATTGTTTATCTCTTTTTCTTTTCTCATTGACCCTTAGAAATCCTTGAACTTTTGAAGGACTATTTTTGTCTCTTCTCCTCCTATTAGGGTGTAGACACATGACCTCTTTTTTTAAAATATTTTTTTATTAAAGCTTTTATTTGCATAACATATGTACGGGTAGTTCTTCAACAATGGCCCTTACAAAGCTTTCTGTTACAAATTTTCCCCCCTAGTCCCCTCCCCTCCCCTAAATGGCAGGATATCCACTACATGTTAATTATGTTAAAATATTTGACAAATAGAATATATGTATACATTTTTTCATACTTATCTTGCTGTGCAAGAACAATCATATCTACATGAACAAAAAATATCTGAAAAAGGAAACCCAATGCAAGCAATTATCAATAGAGAGCATGAAAATGTTATGTTGTGGTCCACATTTAACAACCCTCTCTGGATGTATATGGCTTTCTTCACTGAACAATTGCAACTGGTTTGAAACATTTCATTGTTGAAGAGAGCCATGTCCATCAGAATTGATCGTCATATAGTGTTGTTGCCGTGTATAATGATCTCCTGGTTCTGCTCATTTCGCTCAGCATCAGTTCATGCAAGTCTCTCCAGGCCTCTCTGAAATCATCCTGTTGGTTGTTTCTTATAGAAAATAATATTCCATAACATTCATATACCATAATTTATTCAGCCATTCTCCAACTGATGGGCATCCATTCAGTTTCCAGTTTCTAGCCACTACAAAAAGGGCTGCCACAAACATTTTTGCACATGCGGGTCCCTTTCCTTCCTTTAAGATCTCTTTGGGATATAAGCCCAATAGAAACACTACTAGGTCAAAGGTTATAAATAGTTTGATAACTTTTTGAGCATAGTTCCAAATTGCTCTCCAGAATGGCTGGATCCATTCACAGTTAATGTATCAGTGTCCCAGTTTTCCCACATCCCCTCCAACATTCATCATTATCTTTTCCTGTAATTTTAGCCAATCTAACAGGTATGTAGTGGTATCTCAGAGTTGTCTTAATTTGCATCTTTCTGATCAATAGTGATTTGGAGCACCTTTTCATATGACTAGAAATGGTTTTGATTTCATCATCTGAAAATTGCACCTGACCTCTTTTAAGACCTCTATCGAGACCTCTTGAGTTGTCAAATTATTTGTTCTAAAAGCCCTTTCCCTCTTTCCTCCCAGTTAATCAGTAAGTATTATTTAAGTCCATACTAAGTGCTAGAGATATAAAAATGAAAAAGCAACAGTTCTTAAAGAGCTTACATTCCATTGCCAGAAAACATATTTGAAATGTGTATTTCTTCATTGTTTTTACCTTACAAAATCTCTGCCTAGCTAAAAAATTCTGACTGATATAGTTTGGAAATATACATTTAATTAAAGGTCCCTTTTAAATATACTATGTAGAATTATGTTTTACTTTACTGAATAAATTATTCTTGTTACAATCCATTTTTTTTCTTTTCCACATGGAATACTCCGATCTTTTCTTTTCTACTTTGTAACCTATGTGTAGTCCTTTATAATTCCCATTAGAATTCTGTAGAATGTCTCCCTAAACACTTGTAATACCTTTTAATTTGCTGTGGATTTTCATTGCCACATTTTTGGTTGAGTTGTAATTTGGACTTAAAGTATATGAATTTTGTTAATCTTTTGGTTCTAAACTTTTTTGGGGGGTGCATTTTTTTGAAATATAGAATTGAAGTTTTCTGTTTTATTTTGTTTTATGGAATTTTCATGATTCCTAGATTATTATACTTTATCGTGTTTTCTAGAACAGTTGTTTTTGACAGTAGATTTTTTAAAATTTTACTTTTTTCCCCTATCTTTTGACTTTGCTCTAATTCTTTTTTAATAATTAAATTTTTATTTCTATTTTTTCCATATTTTTTTCAAGTTCTTCATCCTTCTTCCCCTATCCTCTGGAAAATTAACTCCACAGTCAACTTCCATCTTCTGAGCTTTAATTTCTCTCTTTTCAATGGATTTTTTCCTGCTGCCTATAAATATTCCCAGATCTTTTGAATTATTAAAAAAATTTAAAAATGATTCTACCATCTCCTCAAACTAACATCATCTATCTCTTCACCTAAACAAACTCCTAGAAAAAAGTTGTCTACTCTTGTCTCTACTTCTTTCCTTCTCACTCACCATTCAATCTTTCATAATCTGACTTCCAACCTCATCAAGTGATATTATTCCCTTCAAATTATTCTTTCTAATGATCATTTAATTCTTAAATCCAAAGACCTTTTCTCAGTTTTATTCATTTTGACCTCTTTGAAGCATTGGGCATCTTACCTTCTTTGAAGAACTATACAGATTCAGTCTCATAATCACATCTAATTCTCTTTGTACAAAATGGAAATTCTGCATATGTAAGAGTAGAATAATAGGCTCCCTTGGGATACTAAAGAGAGATAAATATTCAACAAACGTTTTTTAAGGTCCTCTTCTATAGAGCTCTATGGTTTATGCCTAAGGAACAATCATCAGAGAAAGTACCTAGATCTAAGTCCCGGATCGATATAGATATATAACTATCCTGAATATCTCTTTAGATTTCTCATTTGTGAAACAGACATAATAGTATTTACCACAGTATCCTGCAGTACCATCATGAGTAGAAATTTTCTTAAATTTTAAATTCTTTCAAATATTTATTTTCTTTTCAGATCTACATTCTCTCTAGCCCCACATCAATCCAGAAAGCAAGGGAGAAAGACTATTACAAATACATTATCAAGCAAAATAAATCCTCCCAAAATGACCATGTTTGGTACACGTGTGTGTGTGTGTGTGTGTATATATATATATATATATATATATATATATATATATATATATACAATCAAATGCATGTGTAATTGTGTGGATATACACACATATGCATGCACATTCATGGAATACACACACACACATACACACACACACATATACACACTCATACATATACAGATTTGTCCCAAAGTCTATAACTTCTCTATTAGGAGGTAGATAGCATGTTTAATTTTGAGACACCTGGAATTGTGCTTGGTTACTTCTTGATAAGAATTCCTAAGTCTTTTAAAGTTATTTATCTTTACAATGTTGCCGTTATTGAAAAAAAAATGGATTTCTAGTTCTGTTCATTTCATATATATCAATTCATAAAAATCTTCCCATAGTTTTTTCTGAAAGTATCCCCTTCATTTCTTATAACAGAAAAGAATTTCATCAACCAACATATACCAACATTTGTTTAGTCATCTGAGTATCCCCCTCAGTTTCTGATTCTTTGACACTACAATAAGTATTTTTATAATTATTTGTGCAAAAAAAAATTCTCTAAATTTTTGTTTAAAAGGGGCTACTTTCCCCCTCTTTCTTTGGCATGTAGTAATATCATGGGTCAAAGACTGTGCTCAGTTTAGTAGCTTTGGGGCAAATTTCCAAATTGTTTTGGCAAAATGACTAGTTCAGTTCATAATTCCACTGGTAATTAACTCATGTGCCTATTTTCTCATAACCCCTCCAACATTTACCATTTTCCCTTTTCTGTTAGCTTTGTCAGTCTAGTGGATACGAAGTAGAACCTAACTCTTATCATAATCCATGATAGAATGGGTTGAGATAATTCTTTGCAAAACTGGAGGATCAATTGGTAATTCAATTGAGCTGAAAGAGTCATGGAAAAAGAAGTGCCTGGGTTGAGCCTTGAAAGAAGGGATCATTTCAATAAGCAGAAATAGATATCAGGAAGAGCATAAGCAGAATCCCAAAAGGGGGGTGCAGAGGGAAATGAGAAAAGGGGATGGTGAGTAGCCAAAAACCTTCTTGACAAAGAGGCAGAATTTATGAATCAGAATAATATGACTAAAAACTCAAAACTTGGATTGGAATTAATAATAACAGTTAACTTTATATAGCACTTTTAGGTTTTGCAAATTGCCTCACATGTTATCTCATTTGATCTTCACAACCATCCTTTGAGTTAGGTGTTATTATTATCCCCATTTTATAGAGGAGGAAACTGTAATATGTCAATCTGAATTCTAGCAATCTTAGGTGAAATGCTGTCTCGTTTTGCTGAACTACTTTTCTATTCCTCTTTCCTTTTAAAGTCTTTGTTCCAGGTGTGTATATCTTTCCAGATGGATTGGATGGGAAGTAATGGTAGAGGAAAGCAATACATTTGGGGGAAAAAGGTGATACAAAATACAAAAATGAAAGATATTGATAAAATTATTTTAAAAGAAAACTATAGAGCTTTGACAGAAATCTCCAAATTAGCACCAGTCCACAAAAAGATGTTCTGAGGCCCACTATATTGCCAAAAACCATTTACTTAGGTATTCTATTTATTATTTTTCAATTAAATTCCTCCTCTGAGGTCTCCTTTGCCTGCAGAAAATTCAAATTTTGGCAGGTTCCACTAAGAAAATAGTTCTCTTTTCCCAGAGCTAGCCTTGCTTGCTCTTTGACTAGGGAGTGACATTTTCAGCCACAGAAATTCTTAAAGCTCTTATATAATAGAGAAAATGACAGAATTGACCTCAAAAAGACCTGTGTTAAAATCTTGTCTCAGATATTTACCAATTCTGTGAATCTGGGCCTATGATTTAACCTTTCTAGCCTTAATTTCCTCATCTATAAAATGGGGATAATAGCATTTACTTTATAGGATTGTTTCAAGGAACAAATGTGATAATATGTGTGTATATATCAAATGCAACTTTTTATCCTTCTCGTATTCCTTTCTTCCTGATATATTTTATTGCATTGCAAAAAATATAATCACAGAAGGCGCAGATTATTTGATTGAAGGACTCATGAGCAAAAGTACTAGAAATCCTAGCCCCTCAAGCCTACCATAAGCCCTTTTTTGGGTAGAAGTAATCGGCTGCCTTCATGCTACCTGACCTGCCGATGTGAGTAGGAGTGAGTGATTAGTCTTAGAGGGGATTTTATATGATTTTTAGTCAACACATCTCTGAGTCTCTTTCTTCATCTGAAAAATGGAGTCTAATACTATTACCCAATTCATATATTGGTATTTTAAAGTGTTCTGCAAACATTAAAATGCTAGTGTATGCACTGAGTTATTATCATTACTAGAAAGTTGTTTAAGGATTATTATTCACTTCATTATCAGGACTATCCTTCCACACTAGAAAAATCACAGGTCTTACATTAATGCTAGGTGCTGTGGAAGATAACAGTAAACCACAAAGATATTCTAGCTGATATGGAGAAAATTCACATACACCAATCAACTAGAGAACAATTAAGTGCTAAACTCTGCTGATTAGGAATAATAGGGAATGGGAAAAATGTCTGAAAAGGAATTGGGAAATTTCTGACTGAATTTAGGATATACTGATGTTGAGAGGTGTAGGCAATAAAGTCAGACAAAATCATGAGGTTAGTTTATGGAAGCCTAAAAAGTCAGGCAAAAGAGTTTGAATAGGAAAAAATAACCAAGGAGAAATTTTTATAAATTCTTGTGCAAAGGAATGCCATAATAAAAAGAGTAAACAGGCAAAAAGTAAAGTCTGTGTTAGGATTATGTCCTGTCTTGAGCTAAACTGATAAACATTCAGACTCTACTTCAGAGTGCAACTGTGATGTGGGGCCATGTTGTAATTGCTGAGCCTAAAAAACTTTTTTTACAGAGAATTCACACAAGGCAAATGCTCACATGAAGGCCAAACAGAAGCAATATAAGGACACTATCAAGACTTCTCTGTAGAATTTTGGAAACTGTTGTATATCATGGGAGACATGGGCAAAGGAGCTCCCTGCATGGTGTGCTCACATCAAAGAAAGTCCTGTGCTTTGTGGCTAAGTAGAATTGCAGTAGCACAAAAGAAAGGAGAGATGTGCAAATTTTGAGATATTTCCATTCTAAATGTTCATGTGGACTATTTTTGTTTGATCTGTGGTTGAGCCTTCTGAACTCCTATTGGTATGATCAACCACAGTCAGATATACTGTACCTTGAGCCCAACATAATGATATCATTTTGGTATTCTTCAAAAACAAAGGACAAGAACTAACCATCAGGAGAAATTGTAAAGAAGAGACAAATTAAGTAACATTTATAAAAAGTAAAGTTCTTGTTAACTGTTTAGATAGAAAGGCAGAGGAAAGATTTCAAAGTGATTCCAGATTGCTAACCTGGAACAGAAACAGTGTTGCTACTGATAGAACTGAGATTAAAGGGAAGCAGAATTAGATTGGGAAGGAAAGATAAGAAAGTTCATTCAGGTTTAGGCTGATTTTGACAGGACTTCAAGATGTGTAAGTGGACATGTTGGAAACAGATATGAATAGGGGTTAGATTCTGACTGGAGTTGTAGACATGGTAACTAACTACACAGAACCATGAAGAGGTTCTAGACAGTAGCTTTGTAACCCAAGTGTTGGGAGTTCAGATCTTCTTAAGACCTTCTAAATATCTTTTCTCAAGCAAAATGGAAACTCCGTAAGCTCAGAAACTATATTTTTATCTTTTTATTCTATAGTATCTGGCAAGTGTTTTGTAAATATTGAATTAAAATGTATTACTTACAGTGATGAAAGTTATTATATTCTGTAAGGCAGAATGCTAAGCACAGAACCTTGGAGAAAATGTCTAGGTACTGAAAACTGGAAGAAAAAAGTAGCCAGAAGGTGAAAGAAAGATAGAAGAAGCTAGGTAGAATTATGGCCTGAAATTTAGGATAGATAAGAGTCTGAACAAATGAGTAATCAATACCATTCAATGGCTCACAAGGACCAACTCGAACATTTGATCAAATTGAAGCAAAGTCATGAAAATCAATAATAAGCAAAGTTCACAGATTTTTACCTCCCCCCCCTTGCATTGTTCTGCAATCTGGGAGCAGAAATGAAGGGGATTATTCAAGGTTCAGTTTCCTAATAAGCTTTCTGTAAATAACTCCAGATGTTCTGTGTAGATTTCTAAACTATGCCTTACTGAGTCCAATAATTCCTATATCTTTAACATATTGGCATATCATCATCATCATCATGCTTATTGCATGTGAAGATGCTGATCATCTAGTCCAATCTTCCCAGTTTATTGACTGATGAGACCAAAGCCCTGGTTGTGCATATAATGGTAAAACTAAGATTTAAATACAGATCTTCTAATTCTTAATCTAGTATCTGTTCATTGGACCACATAATATTAAAGCACTGAAAGAAGTCTTTTCTGAATGAAGACTGCTGGCTAAAACCTTTGGTATTTAACAGAATGCTAAGAAATCAATCCCATGGGAAAAGTGGAGTTGTGAATATTAAAAAAAAATAGAATACAATAAAAGTCACTCCATCCTGCTCCCCTCAATCCCACCATTCATTTCAATAAACTTTCAACATACTCATATTATATATGTGCCCAGGTAATTTGTGAAGTTCCAATAACAAAAAAAGAAGAAAAGGGGGAAAAGTCCTGGTGCTTAAGGAGCTACTGGGGATAATAACTTATACAAAGACAAGCAAACTTCAAAGTAATTTTGCAGTATGGTGGAAGCATTAGAGAAGGGGCAGCCAGCATTAGGAAAGGTGAGAAAGGATATCATACTTGAGTCTTTAATGGAGTTGAGCATTCCAAGAGGTGAGAAGAAAGAATACTTTTAGCATATGTCTGTATAATATTGAACTTCAGGCAAGTAACTTTGGCATAACTGTCTTTTATAGCAAAAAATAAATTACTATTCAACCAACAGTTGTGAGGTTATTTGTCATTCTTGAAGAAGACCAGGACATCAGGAAGGTAATGCTATGACATGCAATGAACTGGATTTTAGTAACAGAGGGCTGTACAGGGTCACCTGCCTCACTTTCTACTTTGGAGCCATATGGTTCCAGTGGCTAGATACAGATTAAGATGGCTGGAGATTTGTATAGAAATTTTGTAACAGTTAATTGTATTCATGTTTTATATAATCATACTATTAATTTGCAAATCAATTTGTATAAATTAATAAAATTTTATGTTACACAATTACGTAATTAGATTATATAGTACAATGTAAGTACAATTTTTTCCAGGGCCTTACATGTAATTACTATTGGTTAAGTAGTATTAAAAGCAGAAAGAATAAGAATAACAAGCATCAGATTATGTTGTCATAAGATTAGTTTGTTTTGATAGATGATCATCTAAGTAACCAAGATGGGTACAGTATTGCCCTCTCTTTTCTCTTTAATAACATGCAAAGAAGCCAAATTTATTTTTTTGTCCTGATTTTATGTTTTATCACAGGTGACTAAAGAAATACATCTACTGTAGTTACTTTCATTAACATAGGAATTTCTTTTATTTCCCTTGACAGGGATGTTATATGTTAGCATATTAAGCTCTTCAGAATAATTCAAGAGAAGACTGAATAGAAAAATTGATTTTCTTTTTTTCCCCTACTTCTTCCTTCAGTTTCTATTCTGCATCTCCAAAGAGTCATGTCACCTTTTGAAGAAAAGTGTCTAAGCTCAGCAGTATAATGGAGTAAAAAAAAAAATTAAAAAACAAAAATTTCTAAAGGAAACAAAAATAGCCTCTCTCCAGCAATATTTGAATTTAATTGAGTCATAAATAAAGTGATTTGAAAACATAAATAATAATCTCAGTTTAGCTTGAATAGCAAATCCAAAACCTTGAAATGGTGACATTCTTTTTATTCCACCACATTGTAAGCCTGTTTGGATGACAATGATAGACCCACATGCCAAGTTATATAAGTGGCTTTTTTCCTAATGATAACATCTGGCTCTGTGGCACGTTTTTCTGGCATTTGTTCTAGTTGCTTTGTGGTTGCCTTTTTGTCTGACAAGAGGAGACTTGACAGGATATTTTGTGCTCCCAAATGTCATTTTTGCATCACTTTGGTCAGGGCAATAATTGTGTACTCCCCCTACCTTCCCTTTACTGCAATTATGATAAAGATCTTAACATGAATCTTACATTGGGGAAAAAAAGGCACAGTCTGCTTTCTGCTTAAAAGAAGGCCAAGTGAGGTTCTAGAACATCCTGACACCTAGAAGCCATAACATTATTTCAGTCTTCTAGGCTTCCTTGAGAGATAGATTAGAATTCAACAAGTTTCCTTTCCTTCCCACCTTTCAAACTGAACTTTAAAAACAGCAGGACTCTGGGTAGACATTCAGAATAGCAACTGTCCCTGTTACTACCAGAGATAATTTGTCAAACTGCTAAGGTCTGAAACCCCAGGCATGAGATAATATGGTTCATCTGTATTGAGAGTTAAGTGTTACCTTACCAATGAATACTATGTATTAGTCCCCACAACCTTTTATCAGTTCTTTCTCCCCAAGGGAACACATAAGTAGAAAATTTAATGACAATAATGATCCTTATTGCTGGTGAAGCATAAGTTGACTCTTACACTGGGTGAGGGGCTGTTTGCAAGGTTATGGTGCATACTTGTATTTGTTTTATATGCACATGTAGTCACCTTCAATAGAGTAAGTGCTGGAAGGAGGCAAGTTTTTTGAGAGGCAACCAATGAATTTCATTTTGGACATAATGGCTTTAGGTTATTAATGGGATATCTTGTTTGAGATGGCAGCTAGAGATTCAAGACTAGAAATCATCAGGAGTTAGGACTGGAGGATAAATAGATTTGAGAATCATGACAGTGATTCAGAAATAATTGACCATATGGGAGCTGATGGGCTCCCAAAGTAGTAGAGAGGAATTGGAGAGCTAGGACACGGTTCTGGGAGATGGGGAAATTGAAGGTACCAACCCCAGGTTGTTCATGACCTTGGATGAAAAACCAGCAAAGGAAACTGAGAAGTGATCAGATTGATAGAAGCAGAACCAGGAAAGAATGGTAGTCACCCTCAATAGAATATGTGCTTGTTGAATACAGGGACTGTTTCATTGTCTAGTCAAAAATGGAACCTAAGTTAAGATGATGGGGAATTTGGAAGATGATAGTGCCTTTGACAGTAACAAAGAAGTATGGAAGGAGGAAGTTTTTTTGAGGAGCAACCACTGAATTCCATTTTGGACATATTGGATTTAGGATATTAACAGGATATCTTATTTGAGATTTCTAACGGGCAACTAGAGATTCAAGTCTATAAATCATCAGGAGTTAGGACCAGAAGATAAATAGATTTGAGAATCATGACAGTGATTCAGCAATAATTGACCACATGGGAGCTGATGGGTTCTCAAAGTGAAATAGTGGAGAGGAAATGGAGAGCTAGGACACGCTTAGGGACATTGAAGATACCAACCCCGGGTTGTTCATGGCCTGGATGAAAAACCCGCAAAGGAAACTTAGAAGTGATCAGATTGATGAGCCTTAGAGGTTGGGCCAGTTCTTTTCCTCAAAAGATAATCCTTAAGACTTCCAAATCCTCCTTGATGCTTTGACAGCATAGGTAACCCAGAGGCAGGAGAGCTGGGCTCAGCTGGCATCCTCACTGCTTAGGTTGGTAGAATATACTTCTCCTTTCTATGACTAAGTAAATCTCCTTTTGTTAGCTATTAGACTGTGGTGGTCTCTTTTCATTCCAAAAGCTAAATCAAACTATCAGGGGACTGGGCTCCTGAGCACTGGCCTGCAACAGATGCCATCTGGACTTCCAGAGGTGCAGCCAATATGATGGGAGTGGAGAGAGTGATCAGCTGAATTGGCCCAACATTCCTTTCCAAGCAATTTTAGAATAAGGCCTCAAATCAAATTCTGGAGCCTCAGAGTCAACAAAGGTCAGAGCCAGGTATTCTTTCAGCCCAAGACAACTTGGGAGTTTGGCAAGAGAGATCTGTGACATGGAGCAGGGTGGAGGCTAGCCTGGATCCTGTGTGGATGAAACATCAGTGGTGAGACTAGGTGTTGGAGACAGAAGCAGCAATAAGCCAAAGACCATCAGGGGACCTGGAAACTGCTCAGAAAGAGACCACAGGGAGCTCAGATCCTAGCACGAGGCAAACTGCCTATATCACTTCTGGTATGCAATTCGAGGGCAAGGAGGAATACTTCCAGCCAAGAGAGTAGAAGCCCTAAGGGGCACCCAAAGGAACAGCGACCCTGAGGAGCAGTATGTAGTATAATCCTAAGGAATTAGTGTCTCTTCCTGGGTAAGGACCAGAGTCCAGACTAGAAGAGCAATAACTGTCTCTTTTCCTAGATCATATTACCTTCAAAGAACTGAAAATAGCAAAATTTTCACTAAATTTCTTTTATGACACAAATATGAACCTGATATTTAAACCACATAGAGGAAAAAAAGAGAAAGAAAAAAATAAATACTAATGCAAATTTTTTTAAAAAAAGAAAATACTAGCAAGGAGATTATAGCAATATATCACAAAAGTCATATCATATATATATATGCATATATATATATATGTACATATATATATATATATGGCTGGCTCAATATTAAGAAAACTATCTCCATAATCCCCCTATGACAAAACCAATAAAATCATATGATTATATCAATGGATACAGAAAAAGACTGACAAAATACAATACTCATTCTTATTATAATTCCTAGAAAGCTAAAGAATAAATGGAATCTTTCTTAAAATGATAAGCAGCATCTATCCAAAACTAAGAGCAAGCATTATCAGTAATGGGGATAAACTCAAAGCTTTCCCAATAAGACGGAGTGAAACAAGGATGTTCATTATTATTACTATTATTCAACATTGTACTAGAATTTCTAGCTATAGAATAAGACAATAAAGAGAAACTGAAGGAATTAAAAACAACAGGCAACAAAGAAATAAAACTATCATTCTTTGCAGCTGATATAATGGTATACTTAGAACCTTAGAGAATCAACTAAAAAAAACTAGTTGAAACAATAAACAATTTCAGTAAGCTAGCAGGATATAAAATAAACGTTCAAAAATCATTAGCATTTCTATGTTACCAAAAAACTTTGCAGGAAGAGACAGAAAAATTCCATTTAAAACAACTGCAGACAATGTAAAATACTTGTGAGTCCACCTGTCAAGACAAACACTGAACTATATAAACACAATTGTAAAACACTTTATATAAATAAAGACAGATCTAAACAATTGAAGAAATGTTGATTGCTTATAGTAGGCCAAGCTAATATAATAAAAATGACATATTTACTTGTTAATTTATTTATTTAGTGCCATATCAGTCAAATTCAAAAGATTCTTTTATAGTTAGAAAAATAGTAACAAAATTCATCTTGAAGAACAAAGTCAAGAATATGAAAGACAATCAATTTTTTTTTTAAAAAAAAAGGTTAAGAAATATAGCTTAGTTCCAGATTTCAAACTCTATTACAAAGTGATAATCATGAAAACAATCTGGTATTGGCTAAGAAATAGAGTGATAGATCAGTGAAATAGATTAGCCACACAATACACAGTAGTAAATGACCATAGTAATTTAGTGTTTAATAAAGTCACCATTTGACAAAAATTGCTGTGAAAACTAGAAAGCAGTTTGACAGAAACTAGAATAGACCAATATATTACACCATATACCAAGATAAGGTCAAAATGGATAAATGATTTAGAAATAAAGAGTAGCCCAAATTAGAAGGGAAATAAGAATTTTGGGGGGAAATTTATAGCAACTTTGGTAAGGGACAAATTTCTCAAATATGTAAGGAACTGAGTCAAATTTATCCAAAATTTAAATGAGAGCCATTCTCCTGTTGAAAAATGTTGAAAGGATAGGAACAAGCAATTTTCAGATGAAGAAATCAAAGCTATTGATAATTAAATGAAAAAATGCTCTAAATCAATATTAAATAGAGAAATGAAAATGGAACCAACTCTGACATACTACCTTATACCTATCAGATTGACAAAGATGAAGGAAAAGGGAAAAAATGCTCAAAGAGATGTGAGAAAACTGGTGGCATCCAGAGCTCTCCAATTTGGAGAGCAATTTTGAACTATGCCCCCAAAACTATAAAACTTCATGCCCTTTGATCCAGCAGTGCAACTACTAAGTCTGTAGCTGGAAGAGAAAAAAAGAAAAAGTATCTACATATACAGAAATGTGTATAATAGTTCTTGTGTGGTGATAAAAAAAAATAGAAACTTAAAAGAGGCCCATCAACTGGGGAACAAGTGAAGAAGCTGTGGTATGTGATTGTGATGGAATACAATTATGGTATAAGAGATGATTAGAATAATTTCAGAAAAACCTTGCAAGCCTGAACTTGCAATGAACTGATACTAAGTGAACTGAACAGAACCAGGAGAACATTTTATTGTAAGGATGATCAATTGTGAAAGTCTTAGCTACCTGATCAAGAAAATTATTTAAGACAATTACAATGGATTCATGATGAAAGATACTAACCATTTCCAGAGGGAGAACTGATAAACTCTGAATGTAGAGTGAAACATACTTTTTTTAAACTTTATTTTTATTTTTTTATTTTGTTTGTGTTTTCTTTCAAAACATGGCCAGTATGGAAAAATACTTTGCATGACTTAATGCACAATCAATATGAAATTTTTTGCTTTCTCAAAGACAAAGAGAGAATCAAGGGTGAGGGGAGGAGAATTTGGAATTCAAATTTTTGTTAATGAGCATTAAACATTTTTTGGTTGTATTTTTTTATATGTAACTGGGAAATATTTAATGAAATTAAAATTATTAAAAAAAAAAACAGATGCCATTTGTACCATGGCTCCTCCAGAGGTCTAATTATAGCATCTTTTTTTTTTTTTGCTGAGACAATTGGGGTTAAGTGACTTGCCCAGGATTACACAGGTATGAGGTGTTGAGTCTAGGGCAGATTTGAACTCAGGTCCTCCCAATTTCAGGGCTGATGCTCCAACCGCTATGCCACCTAGCTGCTCCAGCATCCTTTTTGTTGTTGTTGTTGTTGTTGTTGTTGTTATTTAAATCTCTTGTGATTCCATTTCATTTAGCTTGGTTTAGCATTTTGAGATGCATAACAGAGCTTCCCCAAGAGAGAGTTATGATTTGAAGCCATGTGATTTTTAAAGATCTCTGAAGTCCTTTCCCCCCCCCCTTAACATCTGAGTTTTTATAAAAATGTTCTTGAAGTTTGTAAATTTGCCTTTGAAATTTGAAAAGTTCCTTGAAATTGCAGGGTGGAATTTTGTTTTTTAAAACAAAAGTTTCTCCCATTTGTTGCTATGGAAATTTTATATACAAGATTAGCAGAATCTTGTATATAATACAAATATATAAAATAAAATGCAAGCAAACAACAATAAAAAGAATGAAAATGCTACATTTTGTCCATACTTAGTCCTCTCTCTGGCTGTAGATGGCTCTCTTCATCATTGAACAACTGGAATTGGTTTAAATCATCTCATTATTGAAGAGAGCCACGTGTGGTTCTAATTTTTTAAATTCTGTTTTTGAGGTCCCTAGGTATAGAAATCTTGAAGACTTCAAATTCTAGAAAGTCAATGTAGGAATTTCACATGTGTTACAGCCCAAACTTAAGAGACTAAGTAAAGGAAATATAAGTCTTATCTCCAGAAAAAATATCAGTGTTTCAGTAAGCAAAATAAAGAGTCTTAGAAGTTTGGAGCCATTTTAGTCACCACCCAATATTATTTTCCCGTGTGAAGTGCATTAAACCAATGCTTGAACACCAAAATCTCACTTTCTTAGGTAAAATGCCATGGACAATGCAGCAACACTCTTGACTTGAAAAATTATCAGGCAGAGAACAATTCCTATTACATGGTATGGCATGCCTCCACTCAAATCTACTGTGGCTCCCTATTGCCCCTAGAATAACACATAGTATTCTTGGTTTGACATTAAAGCCCTTTGCAACACGGTTCCCATATATTTTGCCTTTCTTCTTATTACTCTTCTGGAATTCTCCACTTTGGTCTTTTTTTTAGCCCTTCCCCAGTAACCCTGAACTTCTCAAAATCCATGAGACTATCTGGTGGGAAAAGACAAAGATATTTACATTATCTGGATAAGCTGAAAATTACCAACTACAAGCTTTCAGGTGAGATGGAATTCTGCCAGAACTTGGCATCTGCCTGACCACTATATCCTAAAGTTCTCTAGGCCTTACCACCTGTCCCGATGATCACATATCAGACAGACAATATCATGTGACCTACACTAATAAGTCACCTAAAGAACCCTGGTTCTTATCCTATTCATCCCAGGTTCTCTACTCCAAATAAACTGTTGGCACTTGAGAACAAAAAAGATAATTTCATTTTTTTTCTGTTTGTATCTCCAATTCTTAGTACAGTGATTGTTCCATAGTTATGGGCTCAACAGATACATTTTTATTCATTCATACATGAATCATTTTATTTAATTTGACTTGCTGGCTCTTGCTGGTTTTCACCATCTCTTGCTTCCATTCCTTTGCAGAAATGCTTCTACTTATTCCTTCTCATATTTTCTTTCAAAACCCAGATGAGATTCTACTTTCTATGTCAAACATTTCTGATCCTTCCAAGAGTTAGTGCCCTCTTAATCTTGAAATTACTTTGTATATTCTTTGCAATTATCTTGTATCTGGCTACTTTCCATTCTCCCATTAAAATGTAAGCTCTTTGAAGGCAGGAATTCTTTCACTTTCGGACTTTGAATCCCCATCAAATAGCATACTGCCTTGTACCTAATAGGAATTTAACAACAACAGAAAGTCATTTGAAAATGACTTTTTTTTTTTTCTGAGGCAATTGGGGTTAAGTGACTTGCCCAGGGTCACATAGCTAGGCAATGTTAAATGTCTGAGACCAAATTTGAACTCAGGTCCTCCTGACTTCAGGGCTGGTGCTCTATCCACTGCGCCATCTAGTTGCCCCTGAAAATGACTTTCTAACATGGCATTCTAGAAAGACAGACTGGATTCCTGGGCAAATTACTGGGATTGATAGTACTACTGTGACTTCATAAGTAAGTCCAGATAATTTACTGGAGCTAACTTGTCACCTATAAATGGACATAAAATTTAGTGGTCATTTGTAATTGTGGGTGCTCTATAGATACCATCTAAGAGAATATCCTTGTTTAGCCCATACAACTTGGCTAGACTTTTTTTGTTTTTAGTGAACATCATGTGTATGCAGCAGGGCAATGAAATGTCAGGTGGTTGTATATCTATGAAATCAATTCAGCAAATATTTATCACTTGCTTGCCATGTGCAAAGAATCCTGGCCAATTATTTTGTCTATCTTTAGGAAGCATGGGGAAAATCTCAGAAAAAATAAGTCTGTTTATTTGGAGCCGTTTGGTTGAAAAGTGTGTTTTATAAAGTGAGTACTTTGCTAAGCCACCATTTGTGTCCTACATCCCCAAATTTCCCGCCCCCAAAATTGTAACAGAAAAAAACACCATTTCCCCCTAGATGAGTTGTGACTCCATAAATTTTAGGAACTCATTTATTATGTTGCCTGATCAGACCCAGCACTTATTTACACAGTGCATCCATAAAACCCAGCTTTCATTAGAGCAGAGGTAGGAAAGTAGAGGCCAGGGGGAGGGAGAAATAGTCCTGTTCCCTTTGCTGGGGAAGGTGAAGCTAAAGAAGATAATTAACCATGAAACAATAAAGAGGCTTGCTGGGTAAGCAGCAGTGTGAAAACAGTTACTCCTCACAAAAGAAGGGAAATTAGCTTTCTGGATAAGGAAAAAAAAAAGAAAGTGTCAGATTGGAAGACTGAAAAGACTGCCAACACAAGTAGATAGCTTCTACACATCATTAATGCAATTTTTAACACTTAAACTCCACAGCTGTCTAAATTTAAATGCATGTAAATGCCATGTGTTATGGGGAGATTAATATGCCATGTTGATTTCCACTCTACCCACCCCCAATCCTTTAAACTTCTGGATTTGGCCCCTGTTTCGTTTCACCTAGTCTCTTTCCAAGTCTAAAAATGCACCACCTCCCCCAGCATTGTGTCCTCATTTCCAAAACTCATGTAAACAGAACATCCTGGAGGGAGGCAAATGTGCTCATTATATTTTAACAAACACATTATTTTACATTCTTAATACCGATATTTGAGTAAACAGAAAGGTTGTTTTGATTTTGCTGTTTCACAGAGTAAAGACTTAGGATGCGCGTTTCCTTTCAAAACTTCCTCCTACAGCATTAGTGTTCCCTGAAGCAGCCCCATTTTGGCAGAAATTCAGTTCCATGCAGTGCCAAAAGAAATAGAACAAACAAATGCTGCTTAATGCAGCTGGCTAGATAATTTACATATTAGTGCACACCAAACACGAAGACCTGAATATGGATTAGAGCTCCAGTGATGACACAAATGTCATATAGATAAAGAGAAACAAAATTCAACACATCGTTGTTTATTTTATCATTGCTACTGTATAGAAGTGAAGGCCTGAAAGGGGAGGGATCAAGGATGACTTTTGAAAGCTGAAGTCCCTTCAGTAGGGGAAGTAGATTATTTTTGTTTGAGGTGGGGTGGGAATAGAGATTGGAACAAAAAAAAAAAGAAGATTCTAGTTATTATAGATGTGCTGATTTTCTTTCCCTTTGTGATGGACTAGTTAAATCAGTTTAAATGAGAGTCCAAATGAATGAGATGCATTACTCTTCTGATAAGATCTACTTTCCAGAAGCAAGCTGTAGTATGTTGTGAGCACTAAATAGATATTATTGAGTTGAAAAGGGAAGACTTCCAAAATTCAAATTTGTTTGCTCCTATCTATTATGGAGGATGTTGAGAAATAAAAATCTATGATGATGATGATGCTAAAGATAAAGAAAAATGAAATCAAAATACTTTTTCTTAGTACACTATTTAAAAAACATTTGTTTTTTAACCTGTAACACTTAATGTTTCTTATACCAATAAGTGCATTCTTAGGAACCACTCTCTGAACCCCAACCAACTTTGATGGTAAGCTGGGTCCCTAGTGCTTGTTGATTCTATCTTGTCTAAGAATTCTAGAGATAGCCTTGAGGTATTGAGGGTCTTTCTAATAATATAGCCCGTGAATCCCCATTGATGTGCTTCCCCCATGATTATCAGCTGATATCAATCAGTTGGCCAGATTTAATTAGTTTTTAGAGATATTTGCCAGGGCAGCTGGGTGGCACAATGGATAGAATGCCAGGACTAGAATCAGGAATATTTGTCTTTCTAAATTCAAATCTGATCTCAGACACTTATTAGTTGTGTGACCTTGGGCAAATCACTTAACCCTATTTGGCACAATTTCCTCATTTGTAAAAAAAGATGGAGAAGGAAATGGCAAATACCATTCCAATACCTTTACCAAGAAAACCCTAAATGGGTATATGAAGAGTTGGACATGACTGAACAACAAGAGCAAGATCCTGAGCAAGTTATTTAACCCTGTTTGTCTCAATTTGCTCATCTGTAAAATGAGCTAGAAAACAAAATGGCAAATCACTTAGTATCTTTGCTAAAACGACACAGAATGGGATTATGAAAAGTCCTACACAGCTGAACAACAACATAAGGCGGCAGTATAATCAGAACCAGAATCACTACAAAATATCCCCCTCCTACCACCCCACCAAAATCAGTGACACACTCCCCACCAGTGCAAGCAATGTCTGGAGGAAAGTGTGCTTAAGACTAGAGAACCTGTTTGACAAGTGGGGAAACTGACAGTTCCTGCTTGTCCTTTTGCCAAAGCCCTCAAAATGTCTTTAAATATGATGTAGTTTTTCTGCTGGTTCTTAGTAGAGAGTTGAGATTTTCTTTTCTCATTAGGTCTGTCAGTCTGAAGATAGCTCCCAATGCAGACACTTCCATTGGTTATTGCAGACTCAAGAATCTTGTTAAAATGGCAATTAAAATGTTTAGATCTTGTTCTGATATACATGAATTCCTCCTCTGGTAGAGGGGAAATAGATGTGACTGACATTGGAGTCAGAAGTCTTCTCCACCTCCTCTGAGGAATTCATTTTTAAAGGCTTGGGTGGAATACTCCCACTCTGAGTTACAGATATGGAATTATCAGGTTTCAAATTTGCTTTTTTTTTTTAACAAAACTCAAAGGATATGATCAGTTTTTTCCAATAAATCTGCACATATCTTTTAAGTGGTATCATTCCATTTTGTCTAATAGTTTTTACATTTTTTCTGAATTTATCAGGAACATTTTTTGCCTTTAATTCGAAGTCTATGATTGGTTAAGGTCTAGCCTTGTTCACTGATAGTCAGCTTATCCTCACCTGACAAAAGTATTCATCTTGATTTTTGTTTTAAGTGGGGTGGGTTAATTGAATCCATTGGATCCCTTAAACTGGAAGATGTTATGTTACTCTGGTATTCAACAGTTTCTTTTGAAATGGGCTCAACCTATACTTTTCTAGTCCTCTGATTTTTGAACTTGTTTATAATTATATCTGTTCTTAAATATAAATGAAGAAGTGTTAGAGTGTTAAAGGAGCATTGAAGGCTATATATAAGACAGTCCTAAAGTTGAAAATAAGTTAATAGTTGACCATTGCCCATTAATGATTGACCATTGCCACTTTAATGGTTGATTATTGCCCATTAAATGATGGCAAATAAACTCTATGAGGAAGGATTGAGGGAATTGGTATTATATGGCTCTAAAGGGTAATTTATTGCCTATACTTTATGAAAGGTAGTGAAGGAGAAGGTAGCTGAAACATTGTTAATAATACCAAAAGACCAGAGACAAAATGGGATATAAAAGGTATAAGGAAGAATTCTTGAGCATAAGAATAATAAACATTGTAATAAGTTACTAATGGAGATTGTAGAAACATTATCCTTTGATTATTTTAATGGAAATTCAGAACAATTTTTGTGGGCAATCATATATATTATTCAGTATGATCTTCTTAAAACACCATTTCACCCAATTTAATCATGTCACTTTTCTGTTGAAAAACCTTTAATGACTTCCAGTTTCCCAATCCAAATTCTTTTGCCTAGCTTCACCCTACTTCTCCAACCTTATTTTCTTTTTCTTTCATAAATATGCTATCCAATTCAGTCAGCTTAGTTAACTCACTCACTGTTTCATAAATATCCCATGCTTATTTCCACAGTACTTTGTTAATTCCATTAAGTTTACTTAATTTTAATTCAGCTTTACAAACTTATATCAAATACCTGTCATATGCAAGGTATCAAGCTAAGAGTTGGTGAAACAAAGATAGATATGATACATACTTATAATTTAACCTAATGTTTTCAAGCAAGGACAACAATGCAGAAAATACTAGATATAAAGGAGTGGTTATGAGAAATTTGAGGAAAGACAGAGTTTTTAATTCAGGGCTCAGGAACGAAGTGATATTTGAGATGTGCTAAGAAGAAAGGACAGTGAAAGGGTATACATGTTTTGTGTCTGTCTCTCTGTGTATCTGTGATGGGAGTTGCCACTTAGAAGAAATCCATTCCTGGGACAAAGAATGAAGTGAGCAAAGTCATTGAGATGAAAGAGGGCAGGATATGAATGAGGGATGGAAAGTGGTACTGTATGTTTAAAACATAAGACAATTATAGTGATAGTTCTGCTGTGGTCTACTCTATTCAGATACCATCTGTAATATTCTTTAGATCTTGATGTCACATTTTTGGAAGGACATGAATAGGTTGGAAGGGACCCAGAGAAGTATAATCAAGGTGATTGAAGAGCCTCAAGTTTAGGCCATATGAGGATAACTGGAAGGAACTGGAAATGTTTAGCCTGAATTAGAAAGGACTCAGGAAGGACATGATAACTCTCTTCAAGTATATGAAGGCTTTTAGAGCCCTTCACAACCTGATTCTAACTTAACTTTCCAGCCTTGTTGTTTATCATTCTCCCTCCCACATTCTGATCTAGCCAAATTGGTCTTTTTTTTTCCCCTGTTCTTTGGACTAGACAGTTCATCTTTTATTTTTGTACTAGCCATTCCTTAATCCCTGAATGTACTTTTCCTCACCTCTGTCTCATTGTAGAATTCTTTTCCTTTAATACTCAATTGGTATATTGCCTTCTATATAAAGCCTTTCCTGATTTTCCCCATTTGCTAATGCCTTCTCAAACCATTTTGAATTTAATTATACTTAGAATTTGTTTTCTATGTTTATTCTCAATGTGTATGCATGCATACATACATACACTAGCACACATATTCTGGTTGTTTTTTCTGCTAAGGTCTGAAACCCCAGGCATGAGATAATATGGTTCATCTGTATTGAGAGTTAAGTGTTACCTTACCAATGAATAGTATGTATTAGTCCCCACAACCTTTTATCAGTTCTTTCTCCCCAAGGGAGCACATAAGTAGAAAATTTAATGACACTATATATATATATATATATATATATATATATTATAGTTTTTTTGAGGGGGTGGATTAGGTAGCCCCTTCCCATACCTAAATTATATGATCCTGTGATGTGTATGATGTTTTTTGTTTTTGTTTTTGGAGGAAGGGGATGGTACAGGGAGAGAGAATTCTGATTTCAGAGATCCTTGAATGCCAAGATGAATTTATTCTCTATTCACTAGGCAATGAGAAACAACTGAAGATTTTTTTTCATTTTAGTCTTATTTTTGTAATAACATTTGAGTGATTACATAAGGCAGTAATGTAAAGGACAGAATGAAAATAGGAGACCAGAACCAAGAAGATTAGTTAGGAATGTTTTATTTCTCCAACTGGATTGTAAACTTTTGATGGGAAGGATCATATTCCAACTACTTCTGTATCCAACCACATAGCCTTGCAGAAAACTTAAGAGATAGTAGGTGCACCATAAACACTTCCTTAATTTCTTCTTGAAAATATAGATTTGGTTAGAGTCTGGTGATTCTCTTTATTAATATATACTAATAAATTTTACAATTAAGTTATAAGGCTACCAGTCCAATAATTGTCTAAAAGACATAGCTGTTGGTAGTAAACATGAAAGAAAAAATAAAAAAGATAAGTCAGAGTTCTATTTTGTATTAATTCAGAGGGAGAGCAGATAAATAAACTATGTACAACTCCCTTTGCTTCCTGGGATCCACAAAGTGCCAGAACATTTAAAACAAGTTGGATGGATACCTTAATGGAAGATTTATGGGAGGACATTGGCAAGTAGTCATAGCAGATGAGAAGGATGGGTTCATTCTTTGAATTTGTAACCTAGCACAATGCCTGGTGCAGACTAGGCCTCTAATAAATGTTTGCTTGGATGATTTGAACTACTGGAAATAATGTCCATATGTCCATTTCAATAAGGTCACAGATCCACTGAAGTATTTAAATATTAAATTTTTATTTGGCTACACTCACTTCTTTTGGCCTCTGTGTCTATGGCCTTGTCATAATTAGTACAGCTGCATTAAATCATGCAAAATCAGACTTGGTTTTCTTTTTAGCTAGGTCAAGAGATTTTTAATTTCAATTTTATTCTCCTGGTTGAATAAATATAAGCAACTTTTTCACATTTCAAATATCAAAAAGAGTTCAGGTAAAGCTAAAATGTAAAGTGCTAAATCCTGGGCATGAATTAAAAATAAAACTATAGCTGATTCAGTGGATAAAGTGCTGGGCCTGGAGTCAGGAAGATTGATCTTGAATTTAAATATGGTCTTAGACAGTCACTACCTGAGTGTCTCTAGGCAAGTCACTTAACCCTGTTTGCCTCAGTTTCCTCATCTATAAAATGAGCAGGAAAAGAAAATGGCAAACTAGTCCACTGTATTTCTCAAAAAAATCCCCAATAGGGTCGTGAATATTAAACATCACTAATCAACAAAACAACTACTACAACGTCTCTAGGTAACTGGAAGTTTGTTTCTCATTCACATGTATTTCTATCTAAAACTATCTGCTTAGTAGCCTGATGTAGAGAAATTCAGCTATGAAAAACTGCTGGGAAAATTGGAAACTAGTGTGGAAGAAATTAAGGCTGGACCCACACCTAACACCTCACACCAAGATAAGATCTAAATGGGTTCATGATCTAGATATAAAGAGTGATGTTATAACCAAATTAGAGGAACATAGGATAGTTTACCTCTCAGACCTGTGGAGATGGAATAACTTTATGTCCAAAGAAGGTCTGGAACTCTTAATTGAACACCAGACAGATAATTTTGATTATATTAAGTTAAAAAGTTTCTGTACTAACAAAACTAATGCAGACAAGATTAGGAGGGAAGCATCATTGGGAAATCATCTTTACATTTAAGAGTTCTGATAAAGGTCTCATCTCTAAGATATATAGAGAATTGTCTCACATTTATAAGAATTCAAGCCATTCTCCAATTGATAAATGGTCAAAGGATATGAACAGACAATTTTCAGATGATGAAATTAAAACTTCATAATCATATGAAAAGGTGCTCCAAATCACTATTGATCAGATAAATGCAAATTAAGACAACTCTGAGGTACCACTACACACCTGTCAGATTGGCTGAAAGGACAGGAAAAGATAATGATGAATGTTGGAGGGGATGTGGGAAGGCTGGGACACTGATACATTGTTGGTGGAGCTGTCAACAGATACATCCATTCTGGAGAGCAATTTGGAACTATGCTCAAAAAGTTATCAAACTATGCATACCCTTTGACCCAGCAGTGTTTCTATTGGGCCTATATCCCAAAGAAATCATAAAAGAAGGAAAGGGCCCCACGTGTGCAAGAATGTTTGTGGCAGCTCTTTTTGTAGTGGCTAGAAACTGGAAACTGAATGGATGCCCATCAATTGGAGAGTGGCTGAATAAATTATGGTATATGAATGTTATGGAATATTATTGCTCTGTAAGAAACGACCAGCAGGACAATTTCAGAGAGGCCTGGAGAGACTTGCATGAACTGATGCTGAGTGAAATGAGCAGAACCAGGAGATCATTATACACGGCAACAACAATACTATATGACGATCAGTTCTAATGGACATGACTCTTCAACAATGAAATGCTTCAAACCAATTCCAATTGTTCAGTGAAGAAAGCCATATACACCCAGAGAGAGGGATGTGAAATGTGGACCACAACATAGCATTTTCATGTTCTCTATTGAGGTTTGCTTGCATTGTATTTCCTTTATCGGATTATTCTTTCTTGTAGATACGATTTCTCCTGAACAAAAAAATGATGTGTGGCAATAACTATACATATATTTGGTTTCTTAAGTATTCTAACATAATTATCATGTAGTGGATATCCTGCCATTTAGGGGAGGGGTGGGGAGTAGGGGGGAAAAATTTGTAACAGAAAGCTTTGTAAGGGTTAATGTTTAGGAATTACCCATACATATGTTTTGCAAATAAAAAGTATTAATAAAAATTTAAAAAACGAGAAATTCAGCTATGACTGAATGGGAAAAGAAAAGTGAGAGGAAAAGGAATAAGAGAGGAGAAGATGTGACACAAGTGGGAAAAGATATGCCCTGGAGTGGTTTGCCTCCATTCAGACCTAGGAAAAAAAATTAGCCACAATAAACAATCATATTAATATTTTCCAAAAAAAATATTTTCCCTCCCCCTAATCTATTATTTTATCTCCCTCTTCTTCTCAATTCAAATGCTAACCAGTTACCTCCAGAATGCTCAAGGACTGAAATCTGCTGTAGGAAGCACTCCAAGCATGAAATATCCATGTATTTCTCTCCAAAAATTCAAGATTGAATCATACTGACAGAGCAGATCCAGGAAAAAAAAAAGTTGTAAACAAAAGGCCATGGCTTCCAAGCCTGTTATTTAGCCCAGTAATTTCTGTCTCCTAAGCAATCAGCAAATATGTACTGTATTCCTATTTACTTAACCAGTGCTGTGATTGGAACTATATGGGGCTATAGAAAAGGGTAAGACATGGCCCTTTATTTAGCTAGTGTCATTTCTAATACATTTTTCTTTTCATTCAAAATGTAAATGTGATTGTTGGTGGAGTTGTGAACCGATCCAACCATTCTGGAGAGCAATATGGAACTATGTCCAAAGGGCTATCAAAATGTGCATATCCTTTGACTGGGCAGTGTCTACTGGGCCTATATCCCAAAGAGATCTTAAACGAGGGAAAGGGACCCATATGTGCAAAAATGTTTGTGGCAGCCATTTTTGTAGTGGCACGAAACTGAGTGGATGTCCATCAGTTGGGGAATGGTTGAAAAAGTTATGGCTATACACACAATAATAAAATTATGTGATGATAAATCCTGAGGGACGTGGATCTTTTCAACAGTGAAATGATTCTGTCCAGTTCCAATGGTCTTGTGATGAAGAGAGCCTTCTTAGACCCTGAGAGGTCTATGGGAACTGAGTGTGGATCACAACATAGTTTTTTTTTTTTTTTTCATTTTTTGTTGTTGTTTGCTTGCATTTTGTTTTCTTTCTCATTTTTTTTCCTTTTTGATGTGATTTTTCTTGTTTTTTTTTAAATTGTGGAAATATGCATAGAAGAACTGTACATTTTTAACATTGGATTGCTTGCTGTCTAAAGGAGAGGGTGGGGAGAAGGTAGGGAGAAACACAAAGTTTTGCAAGAGTGAATGTTAAAAACTATCACTGCATATATTTTGAAAATCAAAAGCTAAAAAAAGATGTAAATGTGAACTTTGGGTCACAATCAGGGGGCTGTTATTGGAGCTTTTTAAATGTCTACCCATCTTAATAGGAGAACAAAACTACCTCTTTATTACTAAATAAACTACGTGACCCTGACTATAGTTATGCTAGGAGGTCAGATGAGAGAGATGAGGGTTGACAAGAATAATATGAGAGGGGTTTAAATCTCTTGTCTGACACATTATTTATGTTAGCTTGGCCAGTTTCCTCACTTTCCTTGTCTATACGTTCCTCATTTATAAGATTACACACATCTCAATTTATGATCATAGGGGAGGTGGGACATGTGGTGATAGAGGGCTGCACTAGGTAAGGGTAGCAGAGATGGAAAGAAAAGTGTGGATCTTTCCCAATATACTGCCAACACTAAAGTGGGAGAAGGGGGATTCCACGAATACTCATTTGTGACTTTAACTTAGGTATTAGAGTATTTTTACCACCCACCTTTAGTGGGATCTATGGATTTTAGAGTTGGAAGGAATTTGAGATGGCATCAATCCAAACCTTTTAATGATACAAATGAAGGAAAATAAATCTCAAAAATAAAATAAAAGAGAGAAAATAAAAGGTTACAAATAAAGGAAAATAAAATAAAAAATGATTTCTCACATGACAGTTATAACACAAACTGACAAACTTCTGTAATTCCTATCTTCCATTTATGAGTCATCTCATTACTCCTTTGCTCCCTCCTCTGCCTGTTCCTAGAGACCCTAGTTCAGATTAATTAACTTCTTTTGGGAATCTCTTGTACCTCACAATCTTTTATTAGAAATTTATTTCTATATAATGGCATCAACAATAATATAGACCCATTCTTATGTTTCTGTCATCAGGAAAAAATGGGAAAGAAATAGTAGTAAAAATCTCTATATAATCCTTTCATTTTTGAAACCTAATAAAAAAGTTGGTCTTGTTATATAAATTAGATATTTTTGGAGGATAGGGGTCAAATCTATCCTACTTTGCTTATAGCATATGGGAGCCTCAAAATCCAAACCAAACATTCTAGAAATTAAAGTTATATGGATGAAAGAATAAGAATAGTAAGGGAGATTAAAAGGAAAAATAACTTTCTCATCAATAAATAGTTCTTGAATATGCTTTGTGGTACCTAAAGATGGATAGAAAATGCTTTAGAGGAGAAATGAATCACTTTGATTTACTTTGAGTTTAAAAAAAAATCTCTTGGCGGAGCCAAGATGGCGGAGTGAAAAGGTGACTTTCTGCCTCTCCTCCGATCTTCTCTCAAATCAACAATAAAATAAGCCTCTGAACTGATCTTCAAGTCAACGAACCCAGAAATATTTGGGCACGGCTCTCTGGAGAACTTCATATCAGGTTAGTCGGACTCGGACAGAGAGATAAATAGACGATCCCTGTGCAGGCCGGAAGTGAGGGTGGGACTCAGCTCAGCTCATCCTGGAAGAAATTCCAAACGCCAAACTCCAAATTCCAAACACCTGGAGTTTATCTGAGGCACTGGGGACACTCTGCCCTGATTGGGGACAGGTGTTCTGGCAGACTTGCCTTGTTTAAGGAGTAATTTGGACTTAGTCCTAGCCCCCACCGGCCCAGCACCTTAAGTCAACTCGCCGAAGTGCCCCAGGGCAAAGCGTCTTCAGCCGAGGTTTTTTTTTCCCCTACCTTAAAGAGATATCCACTGTCTAAAAAAAAAAAAAATGAT
>JAJPUD010007021.1:99049-116558 GCA_023553655.1 Myrmecobius fasciatus
GCCAAAGCAGATTTAAGGGGCAATTTTATATCTCTAGATGCTTACTTGCATAAAATAGAGAAAGAAAAGATCAATGAATTGGGCTTATTATTAAAAAAACTAGAAAAAGAACAAATTAAAAACCCTCAATTAAATACCAAATTGGAAATTCTAAAAGTAAAAGGAGAAATTAATAAAATCAAAAATAAGAAAACTATTGAGTTAATAAATAAAACTAAGAGTTGGTTCTATGAAAAAACTAACAAAATAGATAAGCCTTTAGTTAATTTGATAAGAAAAAGGAAAGAGGAAAATCAAATTGTTAGTCTCAAGAATGATAAGGGAGAACTTTCCTCCAATGAAGAGGAAATTAAAGCAATAATTAGGAGTTACTTTGCCCAACTTTATGCCAGTAAGTTTGAAAATCTGAATGAAATGGAGGAATATCTACAAAAATATAGATTGCCGAGGTTAACAGAAGAGGATATAAATTATTTAAATAGTACCATATTAGAAAAAGAAATAGAACAAGCCATTAACCAACTTCCTAAGAAAAAATCTCCAGGGCCAGATGGATTTACATGTGAATTCTACCAAACATACAAAGAACAATTAATTCCAATACTACACAAACTATTTGAGAAATTAGGGACAGAAGGTATACTGCCAGAATCCTTCTATGAGACCGATATGGTGCTGATAGCTAAACCAGGTAGGGTAAAAACAGAGAAAGAAAACTATAGACCAATTTCCCTAATGAATATTGATGCAAAAATTTTAAATAAGATTTTAGCAATGAGATTACAGAAAGTCATCCCCAGGATAGTACACTATGACCAAGTAGGATTTATACCAGGGATGCAGGGCTGGTTCAATATTAAGAAAACTATCAGCATAATTAATTATATTAATAACCAAATTAACAAAAACCATATGATTATCTCAATAGATGCAGAAAAAGCCTTTGACAAAATCCAACACCCTTTCCTATTAAAAACACTAGAGAGTATAGGAATAAATGGGCTTTTCCTTAAAATGATCAGTAGCATCTATTTAAAACCATCAGCAAGCATCATATGTAATGGAGACAAACTAAAACCATTCCCAATAAGATCAGGAGTGAAACAAGGCTGCCCACTGTTACTATTACTATTTAATATTGTATTAGAAATGTTAGCTTTAGCAATAAGAGAAGAAAAAGAGATAAAAGGAATCAGAGTAGGTAATGAAGAAACCAAATTATCACTCTTTGCAGATGACATGATGGTATACTTCGAGAACCCTAGAGATTCAACTAAAAAACTACTAGAAACAATTCACAACTTTGGCAAAGTGGCAGGATTCAAAATTAATCCACATAAATCATCAGCATTTTTATATATTACCAACAAAGTTCAGCAGCAGGAGATACAAAAAGAAATTCCATTCCAAATAGCAGATGATAGGATAAAATATTTGGGAATCTATCTGCCAAGGAAAAGTCAGAAAGTATACGAACTAAATTACAAAACACTTTCCACACAAATAAAATCAGACCTAATCAATTGGAAAAATATTAAGTGCTCATGGGTAGGCAGAGCGAACATAATAAAAATGACAATACTACCCAAACTAATCTACTTATTTAGTGCCATACCAATCAAACTCCCAAGAAATTATTTTACAGATCTAGAAAAAATAGTAGCTAAGTTCATTTGGAAGAACAAAAGGTCAAGGATTTCAAGGGGATTAATGAAAAAAAAGGCAGATGAAGGTGGCCTTGCTGTACCAGATCTAAAACTATATTATAAAGCAGCAGTCATCAAAACCGTTTGGTACTAGATAAGAAATAGAGCAGTGGATCAGTGGCACAGGATAGGTTATCAGGACAACCTAGGCATTAACCTTAACAACCTAGTGTTCGATAAACCCAAAGACCACAGCTTTTGGGATAAATACTCTCTATTTGGCAAAAACTGCTGGGAAAATTGGAAACTAGTGTGGAAGAAATTAGGGCTTGACCCATACCTAACACCACATACCAAGATAAGATCTAAATGGGTTCATGATCTAGATATAAAGAGGGACTTTGTAAGCAAGTTAGAGGAATGTAATATAGTTTATCTCTCAGACCTGTGGAGATGGAACAAATTTATGTCCAAAGAAGACTTGGAACTCCTAATTGAACACCAGATGGATAATTTTGACTATATTAAGTTAAAAAGTTTCTGTACAAACAAAACAAATGCAGACAAGATTACGAGAGAAGCATCAAATTGGGAAATCATCTTTACATTTAATGGTTCTGATAAAGGCATCATTTCTAAAATATATAGAGAATTGTCTCATTTATAAAAGAATTCAAGCCACTCTTCAATAGATAAGTGGTCAAGGGATATGAACAGACAATTTTCAGATGATGAAATTAAAACCATCTCTAGTCATATGAAAAGTTGCTCCAAATCACTATTGATCAGAGAAATGCAAATTAAGACAACTCTGAGATACCACTATACGCCTGTCAGATTGGCTAAAATGACAGGAAAAGATAACGATGAATGTTGGAGGGGATGTGGGAAAACTGGGACACTAATACATTGTTGGTGGCACTGTGAACGGATCCAACCATTCTGGAGAGCAATTTGGAGCTATGCTCAAAAAGTTGTCAAACTGTGCATACCCTTTGACCCAGCAGTGTTTCTACTGGGCCTATATCCCAAAGAGATCTTAGAGGAGGGAAAGGGACCCACATGTGCAAGAATGTTTGTGGCAGCCCTTTTTGTAGTGGCTAGAAACTGGAAACTGAAGGGATGTCCATCAATTGGAGAGTGGCTGAATAAATTATGGTATATGAATGTTATGGAATATTATTGCTCTGTAAGAAACGACCAGCAGGACGATTTCAGAGAGGCCTGGAGAGACTTGCATGAACTGATGCTGTGTGAAATGAGCAGAACCAGGAGATCATCATGCACAGCAACAACAGTATTACATGATGATCAATTCTGATGGACATGGCTCTCTGCAATAAAGAATTGTCTCAAACCAGTTCCAGTTGTTCACTGAAGAAAACCATATACACCCAGAAAGAGGGACATGAAATATGGACCACAACGTAACATTTTCATGATCTCTACTGACATTTGCTTGCATTGTGTTGCCTTTCTCTGATTCTTTTTTTTTCTTGTAGATAGGATTTTTCTTGCATAACTTCTCAAGTATTTCAACATTATTAACATGTAGTGGACGTCCTGCCATCTAGGGGAGGGGAGGAGACTGGGGGTAAAATTTGTATTGGAAAGCTTTGTAAAGATCACGGTTGGGGAACTGCCCATACATATGTTATACAAATAAAAAGCTTAAAATAAAAAATAAATAAAAAAAATCTCTTGTAAGTAATTAAGCTCAAGTAATTACATAATTACTTGATTATGTATCAGCACTAAAATTTTACAGAAGTTTTCCAGTTAAATTCTAGTCTTATAAAAATAATTGCCTTAGTCAAATTCATTTGCTAAATGAAATAATTCATTCTGCTGGATTTCCTATTGTTTTTTAGTTTGGGAGATAGATCTATAGCTACATTTACCTCATATGAGTATAAACTCCCTACTTTTTTGGACCAAAGCAGTTATTTTCTAATCCAAAAACACACTTTTACCAATAAAGAACAGCATCTAGTTTGCAGCCTAGAGTTTCAAAGCATTAAGATATTAATTATTTTGTCCAGGGCTATAAAGACAAGGTGTGTCTGAAGTGGGATTTGAACCCAGGTTTTTCTGATGGCAAAACTGGCTCTCTATTTTGTCACCCTATCTGTCTTTCTCTTTGTAATTTCATTGATGTACATTTATATGTATACATATTTATGTATGGATATAAACATATGTATATATATATATATATATTTATGTATAAAATCTAGGATTATTTTGTTAGTACTCTATCTATCCCGTCCAGAAGAGCTTGAAGTCTTCATTAACTACCTTAAAATAATGACTGAGCATGTTAAGCATCCCTCCCACAAGGTATATGGTAAGAAACTGTCATAGTTACTGATTAGTAACCCCAAAACAGCACTCTAGGAAGCATCTTCATCTGTATTTTCCTAACATAAATGATGAGAGTAGAGTTAAAATTTTGGCAACGGAATAGTATTATCATTATTTTGTTTTTGAAAATGCATCATAACTGAGTGAATGTATAAGAGGTAGGGGGAATGAGAGAAGAGGGAGGATAAGATTGACCAACCAGTGTTTCATGTCCTCCTGCTTCTAAGAAATAGGCATCCAAGAAACAAGCCTGGGGAACATGAAGAGGGTTGTCTTTTTTTTTTCTTTTACTTAAAGTGAGCTGTCTCACCATTGCAAATTTTCCCAAGTTCTTAGAACTCTAATTAAAATGTGGTAATTGGTTATGTTACCTCAATTACCATGATGCATGGACATTGATGAAAAGTGACAGCAATTGAATCCCTTGGGTGTTATACCCTGGGGCCATCCCATTTATCGTGGCCTTATTATTTTCAATTATGTGGCTGGATGTAGAATATACTTCCAAAGCCAGCAGAAGTGCAGGGTTTCTCTGGACACACAATTCTATGTTCTATACCAGGGCACTGGAGTGGCAGGGCAAGAGGGAAAATTTAAAAAAAAAAAAGAAAGAAAGAAAGAAAAGAAAAGAAAAAACACTTTGGTGAAGAACAGAAACAATACTAGAACAACTAAAGATTCAAAGACAGAGATGTTTTCCACATATCCAAGAACACTGGGAGAATCTCAAAAGAACTGAGATGCTATTTTTGCTTTAAAATATTTATTTTTAAAACGGAAGGTAGCACTTTAATTTGGGGACCATTTTTCTGATGATAAATAGTATTCCTATTATTAACTAAGAAAAATGACTTTAGAATTCAGTACTAAAGTAGTAAACAAAAATGAAAACTATTCCAAGTTAGTTAAAAAGGGCAAAATTTTTCTGTCATGCAGACATGGGGTTCTTACTATATAGCTGGGAGCACCAGAGGGCACAGAGTATTTGACCAATGGAAAATATGCTGCAAAACAAGCAAAACATTTTCTGGACTAAATTGTCCTATGTTTTGAGTATATTAATGCCCAAACTAGTAATGGTAGGATTTGGAATAGACATTGGAGAGGTATTTTGTTATTAATGGAACTTTGCAATTAATTGTCGAGTAAAACTTTGCCAGTCCTTTAACTGTTGCTAATAATGCTTGCTTTTTTTTGCCATTTCTTCAATGCTTAAAACAGAGTAGACCTTTGCTTATAAAAAATAAACCAACAAAAACAAAACAAAATCCAATTCCTGTTTTTAAAGCATTTAGAGATATACTGTATATATTCATATAATTGGGGAGAAAGAGAACTAGAGATCACATTCATCTTTTTCATCTTTGCATGTGGGAAAACTTAGACCTGAAAAAATAAATAACTTGACTAAGGTTATACAACTTGTTAGTGGTCAGAGTCAGGACTAAAACCTTTTTATTCCCAATTACACTGGGGCCCTTTTTGCTATATAACCCTATGTCATATCTACCAATAGTGTTAAATACACATTCACAATCTGATGTTAAATTGTAGATTGTCACTTTTTATTTTCTATTGTTGTTATATATGTATACCCACACATGATATGCATATAGGCATACATTTTAAGTATACACATTTGTATAAATACATATTCACTTCTGTAAAGGTTGTTTATTTGGTAACCTTGATTTTCTAAACATTCCTTAGATGTCTTCTGAGTTGTCAAAATAGAAGCCAGAAGGTCCATCAATCAACATGCATTTATTAAGCACTTACTACATTCTAGGAATTAGTTTAGACACTATGGTTACAAAAAGAGAAATGCAATATTCCCTGCCCTGGGAAACTTACTATCTAGTTGGGGTAGATGGGGGACAAAATGTGCATTTACAATTATGTAAAACATACATGGGAAGACATTACCATTTATCCATGTCCAGAAAGGAAGGTGTTAAATAACAGCTCTGATTTTTGAAGAAAAGTAGAATTTTAAGAGAGCAGTTAAAGGAGGAGGTTCTTTCGGATATGAGGGGGTGGAAGGAACATATAATAAAAAAACAAAGAGCTGGACAGTTAAGTGCCAGGTAGGCAGCAAGAAGGTCAACTGGATTCTAATATAGTTGAACAACAAAAATTTGTGGGATTTTTGTTTGTTTGTTTTGCAATACTATTTTAATTTTCTAAATACATGTAAAGATCATTTTCAACCTTCATTTCTGTAAGACTTTGTTTCCAAATTTTTCTCCTTTCCTCTCTTACTCCTCCCTCCCCAAGAGAGCAAACGATCTGATCTAGGTTAAACATGTACAATTCTTTTAAACATATTTCTATATATGTTATGTTGTGCAAGAAAAAATAAGATCAAAAAGAGGGAAAAAACCTTAAGAGAAAAAAAAAACAAATGAACAAAAAAAAAACCCCCAAAAGGTGAAAATATTATTCTTTGATCCACATTCAATCTCCATAATTCGCTCTCTGGATGTGGATGGCATTTTTCCATCCTGATTCTATTAGAATTGAAGGACAACAATTTATAGCAATGTTAGAAAGCTAGGTTAGGACCAAGTTTTAAAGGGTTTTAAATCCCGGAAAGGGGATTTTATATTTGATCCTTGAAGTAATATGGGACCACTAGAGTTTATTGAACAAGAGTGGAATGTGGTCAGACCTGTATACTTTAAGAAAATCACTTTACATTTCAAATTGCTGAGAGACTTAAAGTGAGGAAAACAATAAGGAGACAATTGTGTGAGTAAAAAAAAAATGATAAATTTGAGAGGCATAATATAGGCACAGCTTTTGCTCGTAAGAGTTCCTCAGGCCTTTTTTTTTTAAACAGATACAAGCATGGTTCAACTAAACAAATGTTTATAAAATGTCTCTGTGTGTGCTAGGTTGCCCCTTGGAATAGGAGAGATAGTATTTAAACATAAGTAGGTAGGATGTGAAACAGGCAAATGAGAGACTCAGAAAAGTGCCATTAGAAGTAGGAGAAGGGGAGCCAAGATGGCGAACTGCAGACAGCCTTCTCTGTGAACTTCTGGGACCTTCCCTCAGACCCAGACAAAGTGAGCCTTCGAACTGGTTTTTGAGTGAGGGCTCCACCAAACATTTGGACTACAACGCACTTCTATCAAAAATCTACCTTGAAAGAACTCCGGAGAAGGTTAGCCTCAGGGGAAATTGGCTGCTGGTCACACTCAGACTCCAGCTGGGGCAGAAGTCAGGGCTGCGATAGAGGGGTGGATTTGAGGCACCCAGGAAGCCCCTGGGAGACGCCTGGGCCACTTTGCTCTGCTTGCGGGCAGGTGCTTTGGCAGATCTGCCTTTGGTAAAGGGTGGATCGAGAGCAGCTGAAAACGTGGTCCTAGTGCGAATCTAGCCCGACCAGCCTCAGACCGGAAGTCAACTCAGCAAACTGCCCCAGGGCAAATACAAATTGTTGCAGTTTTCTCTGCTTTTGACCAATATCTCAACTTTAAATCATGAGCAAGAAGCAGAAGAGAGCTCTCACCATAGAAAGCTTTTACGGAGAAAAAATAGAACAGTCCCCAGATCCTGACATTATGAAAACAATCCCAGATGAAGCCACAAAGGCAGACTTAAGTTGGTCTCCCTTTCAGAAGGCTTACCTGGAAGATTGCATTAAGAATCTCAAAAGAGAGCTAGAAGAATAATGGGGAAATAAATTGAGATCAGGGCAACAGAAATATCAAAAACTGGAAAATAGGACTGGTGAATTGGAAAAAGAAAACAGTTCACTGAAAAACAAAATTGGTGAATTGGAAAAGACAACAATTCACTGAAAAACAAAATTGGTGAATTGGAAAAAAGACAACAATTCACTGAAAAATAAAACTGGCAAAATGGAAAAAGAATGCATTGAATCAAGAAATTCAATTGGCCAGCTACAAAAGGAGCTAAAAAAGATAACTGAAGGAAATAATACTTTAAAAATTAAAATTGAACAAATAGAAGTAAATGACTCAATAAGACTTCAAGCATCAGTTAAACAAAAACAAAAAAATGAAAAAAATAGAAGAAAATATGAAATATCTCCTAGGAAAAACAACTGACTTGGAAAACAGATCCAGGAGAGACAATTTAAGGATTATCGGACTCCCTGAAAGCCACGATGAAAAAAAGAACCTGGATGCTATCTTCCAGGAAATCATGAAGAAGAATTATCCTGATGTTTTAGAATCAGAAGGCAAAATTGGCATTGAAAGAATTCACCGATCACCTCCAGAAAGAGACCCCAAAATTAAAACCCCAAGGAATATCGTGGCCAAATTTCAGGACTATCGCACCAAGGAAAAGATATTGCAAGCAGCTAGAAAGAAACAGTTCAAATACCAAGGAACTGTAATTAGAATTACACAGGATCTGTCAGCTTCCACTTTAAAGGATTGCAGGGCCTGGAACCAGATATTCCGAAAGGCAAAAGAACTTGGATTACAGCCAAGAATAAGTTATCCAGCTAGAATGAGCATCATCTTCCAGGGAAGAAGATGGTCATTCAATGATACAGGAGAATTTCACCTATTTCTAATGAAAAGACCTGATCTGAACAAAAAAAACTTGACCTCCAAATAGAGAACTCAAGAGAAGCATAAAAAGATAAAAAGGAAAACTCTTGAGAACTATATTTCTACTATAGGTATCCTTTAAAGAATGGCAGTATAATTTGATTTTTCTTTGATAATAATGGAAAAGAAATTAGAGGTGGAAGGGATACCATACTGAAAAAGAAAAAGGGGGGAAGGGGTAAAGGAGGCAAAATAAAGTAAAAATAAAGGAGGTAAAATAAGGCAAAATCTCATAAAGAGACATAGAAGATCTAATATAATTGAGGGAAAGAAGGGAGGGCGATGAGTATTGTGTAAACCTTGCTCTCATTAGATTGGACTCTAACAGAGTATATCAGACACATTTGGCTTCAAAGAAAGGCCTGACCCTCCTTGTGGGAAGGTAGGAGGGAGGGGAGAAAAGAAAAGGGATAAACTAATAGAAGGATTAGGGGAAAGGTATAAATGGGAGGGAGGGACTCTAAAGGGAGGAGGATTATTGGTGGGAGGTGGTCATCAAGAGCAAAGTACTGGGGAGGGGGGAAGGGAGAGAGGGGAAAGGGAAGAGAAAATCATAACTCTGGGTAAATAAGATGGCAGGGAATACAGATATACTTATTTTAACTGTGAATGTGAATGGGATGAACTCTCCCATAAAACAGAAGCGGGTAGCAGACTGGATTAAAAGCCAGAATCCTACAATATGTTGTTTACAAGAAACACATCTAAAACATAGAGATACATACAGAGTGAAGGTAAAGGGCTGGAGCAGAATCTTCTATGCTTCAGGTGAACAAAGAAAGGCAGGGGTAGCAATCCTTATCTCGGATCAAGTAAAAACAAAAATAGATCTAATTAAAAGAGATAAGGAAGGAAACTACATTTTACTAAAGGGTTCCATAGACTATGAAGCAGTATCAATACTTAACATATATGCACCAAGTGGTATAGCATCCAAATTCCTAGAGGAGAAGTTAAGAGAGATGCAAGAAGAAATAGACAGTAATACTATACTAGTGGGAGATCTCAACCTTGCTCTCTCAGAATTAGATAAATCAAATTCCAAAATAAGAAAGAAGTTAGGGAGGTTAACAAAAGGCTAGAAAAGTTAGGTATGATAGATCTCTGGAGGAAATTGAATGGTGATAGAAGGGAGTATACTTTTTTCTCAGGGGTTCATGGAACTTATACAAAAATTGATTATGTGTTAGGGCATAAAAACCTCAAAATCAAATGCAGAAAAGCAGAAATAGTAAATGCATCCTTCTCAGATCATGATGCAATAAAACTCACATGTAATATAAGGCCAGAAGAAAATAGACCACAAGTTAATTGGAAATTAAATAATCTAATCCTGAAGAACGAATGGGTGAAAGAGCAAATTATAGACACAATCGAAAATTTCATCCAGGAGAATGACAACAATGAGACAACATACCAAAATTTGTGGGACACGGCTAAAGCGGTTATAAGGGGTAATTTTATATCTCTAGATGCTTACTTGCATAAAACAGAGAAAGAGAAGATTAATGAAATGGGCTTACAATTAAAAAAGCTAGAAAAAGACCAAATTAAAAATGCTCAATTAAATACCAAATTGGAAATTCTGAAAATTAAAGGGGAGATCAATAAAATTGAAAATAAGAAAACTATCGAATTAATAAATAAAACTAAGAGTTGGTTTTATGAAAAAACCAACAAAATAGATAAGCCTTTAGTTAATTTGATTAGAAAAAGGAAAGAGGAAAATCAAATTATTAGTCTCAAAAATGATAAGGGAGAACTTTCCTCCAATGAAGAGGAAATTAGAGTAATAATTAGCAGTTTCTTTGCCCAACTTTATGCCAATAAATTTGATAATGTAAATGAAATGGAGGAATATCTACAAAAATATAGATTGCCCAGATTAACAGAAGAGGAAATAAGTAATTTAAATAGCCCCATTTTGGAAAAAGAAATAGAACAAGTTATTAATCAACTCCCTAAGAAAAAATCTCCAGGGCCAGATGGATTTACATGTGAGTTTTACTTTTATATTCAAAGAACAATTAATCTCAATATTATACAAACTATTTGAAAAAACAGGGAAAGAAGGTGTACTACCAAATTCCTTCTATGACACAGATATGGTGCTGATAGCTAAACCAGGTAGGGAGAAAACTGAGAAAGAAAACTATAGACCCATTTCCCTAATGAATATTGATGCAAAAATTTTAAATAAGATTTTAGCAACAAGATTACAGAAAGTCATCCCCAGGATAATACATCATGACCAAGTAGGATTTATACCAGGAATGCAGGGCTGGTTCAATATTAGGAAAATAATTAGCATAATCAATTATATTAATAACCAAATTAATAAAAACCATATGATTATCTCCATAGATGCAGAAAAAGCCTTTGATAAAATCCAACATCCATTCCTATTAAAAACACTGGAGAGTATAGGAATAAATGGGCTTTTCCTTAAAATGATTAGTAGTATCTACTTAAAACCTTCAGCAAGCATCATATGTAATGGAGTCAAACTAGAACCATTCCCAATAAGATCAGGAGTGAAACAAGGCTGCCCACTGTCACCATTATTATTTAATATTGTCTTAGAAATGTTAGCTTTGGCAGTAAGAGAAGAAAAAGAGATTAAAGGAATTAGAGTAGGTAATGAGGAAACCAAATTATCACTCTTTGCAGATGACATGATGATATACGTAGAGAACCCTAAAGACTCAACTAAAAAACTACTAGAAACAATTCACACCTTTAGCAAAGTTGCAGGATACAAAATAAATCCACATAAATCATCAGCATTTTTATATATTACCAATAAAGCTCAGCAGCAAGAGATACAAAAAGAAATTCCATTCAAAATAACTGTTGATAGTATAAAATATTTGGGAATTTATCTGCCAAGGGATAGTCAGGAACTATATGAACTAAACTACAAAACACTTTCCACACAAATCAAATCAGATCTAGTCAATTGGAAAAACTTAAAATGCTCATGGGTAGGACGAGCGAATATAATAAAAATGACAATACTACCCAAACTAATTTGCTTATTTAGTGCCATACCAATCAAACTCCCAAGAAATTATTTTACAGACCTAGAAAAAATAGTAACAAAGTTCATTTGGAAAAACAAAAGGTCAAGAATTTCAAGGGGATTAATGAAAAAAAAGGCTGATGATGGTGGACTTGCTGTACCAGATCTAAAACTATATTATAAAGCAGCGGTCATCAAAACCATTTGGTACTGGCTAAGAAATAGAGTAGTCGATCAGTGGAATAGGATAGAATCACAAGACAAACAAGGCAATAACTATCGCAATTTCGTTTTTGATAAACCCAAAGACCCCAGCTTTTGGGATAAGTATTCACTATTTGACAAAAACTGCTAGGAAAACTGGAAACTAGTGTGGCAGAAATTAGGGCTTGACCCACATCTAACACCACATACCAAGATAAGATCTAAATGGGTTCATGATCTGGATATAAAGAGTGATAGTATAAGTAAATTAGAGGAATGTAATATAGTTTACCTCTCAGACCTATGGAGATGGAATAAATTTATGTCCAAAGAAGAACTGGAACTCTTAATTGAACACTAGATAGATAACTTTGACTATATTAAGTTACAAAGTTTTTGTACAAACAAAAGCAATGCAGTCAAGATTAGGAGGGAAGCAATAAATTTGGAAATCATCTTTACATTTAAGGGTTCTGATAAAGGTCTCATCTCTAAAATATATAGAGAATTGTCTCATATTTATAAAAATTCAAGCCATTCTCCAATCAATAAATGGTCAAAGGATATGAACAGACAATTTTCAGAGGATGAAATTAAAACTATTTATAGTCATATGAAAAGGTGCTCCAAATCACTATTGATCAGAGAAATGCAAATCAAGACAACCCTGAGGTACCACTTCACACCTGTCAGATTGGCTAAAATGACAGGAAAAGTTAATGATGAATGTTGGAGGGGATGTGGGAGGGCTGGGACACTGATGCATTGTTGGTGGAGCTGTGAACAGATACAGCCATTCTGGAGAACAATTTGGAGCTATGCTCAAAAAGTTATCAAACTGTGCATACCCTTTGACCCAGAAGCATTTCTATTGGGCTTATATCCCAAAGAAATCATAAAGGAAGAAAAAGGCCCCAAATGTGCAAGAATGTTTGTGGTAGCCCTTTTTGTAGTGGCTAGAAACAGGAAATTGAATAGATGCCCTTCAATTGGAGAATGGCTGAATAAATTATGGTATATGAATATTATGGAATATTATTGTTCTGTAAGAAATGACCAGCAAGATGATTTCAGAGAGGTCTGGAGAGACTTACATCAACTGATGCTGAGTGAAATGAGCAGAACCAGGAGATCACTATACACGGCAACAACAGTACTATATGATGATCAATTCTGATGGACATGGCTCTCTTCAACAATGAAATGTTTGAAACCACCTCCAATTGTTCACTGAAGAAAGCCATATACACCCAGAGAGAGGGATGTGAAATGTGGACCACAACATAACATTCTCATACTCCTTGATTGATGTTTGCTTACATTGTGTTTCCTTTATCTGATATATCATTTGTGTAGATAAGATTTTTCTTGCACAACAATGATAAGTTTGGAAATATGTATACATATATTCGATTTGCCAATATTTTAACATAATTAACATGTAGTGGATATCCTGCCATCTAGGGGAGGGGTGGGGAGTTGGGGGGAAAAATTTGTAACAGAAAGCTATGTAAGGGTTATTGTTGAAGAATTACCCACATATATGTCATGCAAATAAAATAAAAAAATAATTTAAAAAAAAGAAGTAGGAGAAGGGTAAAATAACTTTCAGCTGGAAGACCAAAGCAGGCTTCATGGGGGAGGTGGTCCTCAAGTCAGACCTTGAAGAAAGGAAAGGCTATTAGTAAGTAGAGATGTAGAAAGCGTTGGTTTCAATCATAGGAGACAAACAAAATGTGATGCAAGAGAAGGTATATGTATGCAGTTTGAGAAACAGCTGGTGTTCAAGTGGGCCTGAAAGACAGTGTGTGAAAGACTGTAAAGAGAAGTTGGGGCCAGAGTGTAAGAACTTAAATGTTTTCTATTTTATCCTGTAGGCATCAGGGAGCCATTGAAGGTTCTGAGCAAAGTCAGCCTATGCATTAAAAATATAACAATAACAACTCATCTATTAAGCACAAGATGCTTTACAAATTTTATCTCATTTAGTTCCTACAACAAACCTGGAGCTATTATCTTAATTTTACATATGAGCAAGATTCACACTGACTTTTCATGACCTCCAATCCAGTGTCCCTATCTACTATTTTTTTTAGCTGCCTCTATCACAATTTAGGATATACAATAATAAACTAGACAGGTACTAAGAGACAGGAACATACCAGTTCTACATCATATGAGAGCCAAAAATGGAAAAAATGGGTCATATGCTGTACAGTGATGAAAAAACCTAAAGAATTCATACTGTTTTCAAAATATTCAAAGCATAAGGAAAAGGATTAAACTTGTTTTCAGAACATAGAGCTAGGATCAGTTACTAGAAGTTATGGAGAAGCAGATTTCAATTTGATATAAAGAAAAACCTTCCTAACAATTAGAGACATCCCCAAGTGTATTTTTTGGTCTTTTCCAATTGTCCCCAAGAATCTTATCAGTGGAAAATCTCATCATCCTATAATATCTACTCATCATCATACTCAAATCTCATCAGAACTCTCTGCTCCTCTATTTAGAGGATAGAGTCATGAACTTCTCAACTTCCATGTAAGGAGAGGGACGAAGTAAAGCATTTCATTTTCCATCTGCTAAGTTTATTTTAAATTTCTTAGGTTTTCCATATAATTTCCATATAACTTTCACCTAACTGGAAGATAATTTCTAGTTATCTTCACTCTCCCCTTTTAGATTTATTTGCATGTTTATTTTCCCAACTGGATTGTAAGCTTCTTTAGGGCAAGACTGTCTTTTTCTTCTTGTATTTGTATCCAGCACTTAGAATAGTGCCTAGCACAAAGCAGGTACTTCATGTTTGTTGGTGTACTTAATGTTTGTTGGTGTACTGCTTAGGCAAATAATTTTTTCCTTCCATCAAGCTGAAGTCTGCTTCTCTAAAACTTCTAGGAACTGATCCAAGCTCTGAGCTCTGACAATTCAAAAAGTTTATTTCTTTTTCCATGACAGTCCTTTGAATATTTGAAAATGGCTATCATAGATCCCTTATAAATAAACTTGAAATAAGGAGAGAAAAAAAAGGAAGAAGAAATCTTGATACATTGAAGAGAAATCAAAAAAGTGGAAAACAAAACTATAGAGATAATCAAACTAAAATGGGATTCTTTGAAAAGACTAACAAAATGGATATACAAAATGAAATTGAACCCATAAAGTTAAATAACATGTGAACTCAAGCAAATATATATATATATATATATATATATTAAGTTAATAGTGGGGGCAGCTAGGTGGAGCAGTGGATACAGCACCAGCCCTGAAGTCAGGAGGACCTGAATTCAAATCTTGTCTTAGACACGTAACATTTCCTAGCTGTGTGACCTTGGGCAAGTCACTTAACCCCCATTGTCTCAACAAAAAAAACAAAAACAAAACCAAAAAACAAACAAACAAAAAAAAACCAAAATTAATAGTGTACTACAAAAATCTTTCTCAAGAAAAAGAAAGAAAAAAAAAACATTTCACCAAATTCTTTACAAGTCATATATAGTCCTACTTCTTAAACTAGGAAACAAAACAATGAAAACCATAGACTAATGTCACTAATACATAGCAACATAAACATTTCAACTAAAACTCTTGCAAAAAGAATTGTAGCAATATATCCCCCTAAGTATTTATCATGACCACCTGGGATTTATGTCAGCAATATGAGCATGAGTCAATTAGGAAAATAATCTATATAAACACATTTATAACAAAACAACTGATTATATGAAAAGAAAAAGCTTTTGATAAAATACAATCTTCATTTATGCCAAAACCCCTAAAAATATACTACAGGCACTGAAGGAACATTTTTGGTGGTATATCAAAGGCAGCTTTATTTTCGATGGAGAAATATGAGAAGTTTTTAAAATAAATACATGGGTAAATTAAAGATGAATCCTCTCCCCACTATTAATTGGCATTCCTAGAAATGCTTTTAAAGTTTAGTATAATGACCAGTTTAAAAGTGTTTATTGATTAACTGGCCTCTAAGCAAGAAGACAAAAGAACAATTAAAGACAAATATTGTCAAAGAGTAGAGGAGAAATCATCTCTATTAACAATGTAATTATTTATTTAGAAAACCCTAGAAATCTAGCAAATAAACTAATCAAGATGATTAATAAAGATGATTCAGTAAAGTAGGAAAATAAATGTATAAAAATTGCCAGCATTTTGATTTCATAACAAAAATTTTTTGGAGAAAAAATATTTTTATAATCTCATTCAAAATATAAAACATCTGAGAGTCAATCTTCCAAGTTTTCAATTAATACACATTTTAAATACATAATCTAGTAACAAATGGGTGGGATGCTTGCTCATAATTATGCTCTGCCAATATAATAAAATTTATGATCCAACCTAAATTAGTTTCCAGATTTATTCTTATAACCAACAGACTACTAAGATAATACTTCAGAGAAGTTGATGAAATAGTAACAGAAGTCATTTGGAGGAATTATTTTTTAGAGATTCTAGAATATCCTACAACCTCAAAGGAATGAATGAAAGGGAGGGAGAATAAAAATGAAAGGAGAATAGTGCTTGCAGATTTAAAATCATATATTTTAAGCCAACAATATTTAAATATATATATGTATATATATAATGTGCAATGCTGATTTAAAAAAATAGAAAAGAGAATTATTGGAACAGACTAATTAAGCAAGAATTAGTTGAAATAAGTAGTCCAGTGATTAATAAAACAAAAGATATAAATTGCCTGGGGAAAACTCACCATTTGATAAGAACTACTTGTGAAACTAGAAAACAGAATTTGCCCAAAAAAGTGGAGAGGGGCTTATATCAGCCTCTTACAACATTTACTATAATAAGTTCCAAGTGAACACTTGATTTAAATATAAAAATATCACATCATCATCATTTCTACCATTTAAATGGTGACTACTATCTGCCAGGCGCTGTACTAAGTGATTTACAATTATTATCTCATTTAATCTTCCCAATAACTCTGAGAGGTATTAACTCTATTTTATATCAAGGAACCTGAGGCAGATTACCTTAAGGTCACATAGTAAGGGTCCAAGGCCAGATTTGAACTCAGGAAGATAGTCTTTTGAAAAACAACTCTCCACAAAGACCTGGGCAAAATTCTGCTGATCAGTAGAGAGGAAAATGAGTATTGTGTATCTTAGTCCTATAAAGCTAAACTTGAACTTCATCCTACAGACGTATGCCATAAAACAGCATGAAATACCTCAGACTCCATTGATGCAGTCAAAGCAAAATAGTCTTTTTCACTCAGTGCCTTGGACTTGTCATATACCAGAAATTCATTCCATTCCCAAATCTAATCCATCTTTACCATAGTTTCCTACTCAATTTAGCCTACAAGGACTTATTTTTAACCACTACTGCTTTTACTAGCTTAGACATAGCAGCTTCTTGCTGGAAAACAAATAACCACAACAAAAAGGATCGATGTTGCTTTTGTCATAGTAACTAACTGATGCTAATTTGTAGTAGGGCTTCCAAAGCCATAGCTTCAGGGGCTTCCTACTGCTGAAACTTGCCCTTATCCCAGAAATGATATAAAAAGCTTCTCTCCCAGAAACAATTCTAATTTCTAGCCTTCAGAGAGCTTCTCCTGTCTTCCTGCCATTTTTTTTTCTTCTGAATCCCAAAAGAAATCCATTTTTTGCTTCCCTGAAGCAAGT
>JAJPUD010007022.1:2007-14825 GCA_023553655.1 Myrmecobius fasciatus
TTTTTTTGCAAAGGTCAATGTTGAAAGGTCACTCATATGTTTTGCAAATAAAAAGCTTTATTAAAAATAAATAAATAAATAAATAAATAAATGAAATGAGCAGAACCAGGAGATCATCATATATAGCAACAGCAAGATTATATGATGATCAATTCTGATGGATGTGGCTCTCCTTGGCAATGAGTTGATTCAAACCAATTCCAATTGTTTAGTAATGAAGAAAGCCACCCACACCCAGAGAGAGGCCTGTGGGAACTGAGTGTAGTTCACAATGTAGCATTTTCACTGTTTGTTGTTGTTTGCTTACATTTTATTTTTTATTCTCTTTTTTTCTCTGGCTTAATTTAATTTTTCTTATGCAGAAGGATAATTGTATAAATATGTATGGATATATTGGATTTAATATATAATTCTACCATGTTTAACATATATTGGAATACTTGCCATCTGGGGAGGGGTCTGGGAGGAGAGGGGGAAAATTGGAACACAGGGTTTTGCAAGAGCTAATGTTGAAGAATTGCCCATGCATGTTTTGAAAAATAAAAAGCTTTAATAAAGAAAAAAAATCTGGACTTACAGACATTTACTAGCTGGGAAATTATTTAGCCTGTTGCCTTCAGTTTATTTATCTTTAAAATGGGCATTATAGGAGGATCAAAGAACATAAGGTAGGCAAAGATCTACATGAAGTGTGTCCTAAAAGTCTTAGTACTGTTTTAAGCTTTAATCAAAACTGCACTAAAGACTTTTTGGGACACCTCAAACTAACTAGTTGATATTTACTTAGTATTTTTAAGAACTGCAAAGAACTTCATCAATATTAATGCAACTAATCCTCATAGAATTCCTTCAAATGTTAGTCCCAACCTACTTCTCCATATTCTTACATATTGATTACTCTTCTCTCTGTGCAATGTGATGCTGCCAAACAAGCCTTGCCATAACTCATACACCCTCTCCCCTCTCACTTCCATGCTTTTCTGTTGGGCATCCATCTCATGCTAGGAATGCATTCTGTCTTCCCTCCATCTCTCAGTCTCCCGTGTACTTCAAGGTTTGACTCAGACCTCACCTTCTGTAGAATATCTGTTTTTTTTTTTCTGATCCTCTTCCTCCCTTGGAAATGCATCATCTAGTGCCTAACTCACAGAATCACTTTCTATGTTGTATGTACCTCCGTATGCTCTTGCCTGCAACAACTAGGCCAGAAACTCCTTGAGAGAATGAAGTGATTTCATATATATATGAAATTATATACAGTATAATGATATACTGTATTAGGTACTGTATTCCCAGTACCTAACACAGTATCTGGCAAATAATATTCTGAGAGTCTATTAGAAATAAGTTTAATCAAATTAATCAAAACTTAATTAAATTCATTAAAAAACCAAAAATTATTGTTGATGGATTGATTTAGGCAGGTACTACTACAATTATTATTCCCATTTCACAGATGATTAAACTGAGGCTCTGCCACTCATCAGCTACATGACTCTCTGAGCTTCAGTCTCCTTATCTCTAAAATATGTTTGCATTACATGGCTTCTAAGGTCTGTCCTATCCAGCTCAAAATCTATGATATTAAGTTACTGGACTAGATCCTCTTCCAACTAGAGCTTTTTGATCCCAAGATGTGCCCAGGGACACAAAGAGCCAGAAAGAAACCCCATTTCTGACTGACTCCAGGCTCACTGTGCTGTCCACTGTGTCCATCTCTATGTAAAAGTGGCTTTTTATTGTCACAGTCATTGTCAAGGTAAGACTCCTCCCCAAGACCCCTTAACCCTAGCAGCTCACCTAACACGCAAGGGGCCCAACTTAGACCATCTGGCCCCATTCGTTCCCAGTATCTGTTTCACACCCATGCAGGTCCCTGTCCGCCTTGGGAGCCGCTCCCCACGGCGTCCCCCAGCCAGGCAGAACATAATATACCCTGACAGAAACGCTGCTCCGGTTATTATCAATATGCAAAGCGGGCTAGGGGGGATAAAACACCCTGGGTTTATTTACGAGCCTCTGACTCCAGTTTGGGAGCTTTATTTGCTTAATGAATGACCGGGGCCAGCCATCAACACTGGGATTTATTTGTGCTCGGGAAAAGAAGACACTTGGATGTGGAGATGTAAAAATGACAAATGCACGGGCTCAGTCCGGGTGGTATTTCACTGCCAGGATGCAGGGGGAGAGAGCAGCAAGGGAGCTGGGCCAGGGGAGGCAAGGTGGCTTAGATACTAGAGTAGCAGTCTCTCAGAGCTCCAGGACACGGGGGAGGGCCCTGTTTGCAAATAAATAAAACAGCCTGGCTTTCTGAGAAGGAAGCTAAGTGCTGGAGGGGAGGAGAAGCTGAGCCCTTCTCTCTTAAGTCTTTCCTAATTCCCCTGGACCAGGGTCCTGGTATTTAGAGTTAAAAGGGATTTTTGTTGTTGAATTGTTTTAGGTGCTATTATTATCCTCCCCATTACACAGATGAGGAAAATAAGGTTCAGAGAGATGCATACGTTACAGGAACCCATTTCGGGTGGGTTTTTCTGGCAAAAATACTGGAGCAATTTGCCATTTCCTTCTCCCATTCATTTTTACAGATGAGGAAACTGAGGTAAACAGGGTTAAGGATCACACATCTAAGGCCACGTTTAAACTCAGGTCTTCCTAACTCCAGGCCTGGTTCTATTCATTGCACCATCTAGCAAACTTAGATGAGTTCATACTATTATTCACTGCAATAACATGTAAACTATTGGAAGATAGAGATGGGTCCTGTCTTGTGCTTAACACAGTGCCTGGCACATAGTAGGCACATTATAAATCTCAGCTATTATTGCTATTATTAATTATTATTGCCATTATTAAGACTTTGCTTTCCATTTGATAAAACCCAACACCCATTCCTATTAAAAACACTAGAGAGTATAGGAATAAATGAACTTTTCCTTAAAATAGTCAGTAGCTTCTTTTTAAAACGATTAGCTAACATCATATGTAATGGTGATAAACTGGAACCATTCCCAATAAGATCAGGAGTGAAACAAGGTTGTCCACTATCACCATTACTATTCAATATTGTATTAGGAATGCTAGCCTTGGCAATAAGACAAGAAAAAGAGATTAAAGGAATTAGAGTAGGTAATGAGGAAACCAAATTATCACTCTTTGCAGAAGATATGATGGTATATCTAGAGAACCCTAGAGAATCAACTAAAAAACTATTAGAATTAATCCACAACTTTAGCAAAGTTGCAGGATACAAAACAAATCCACATAAATCATCAGCATTTTTATACATCACCAACAAAATCCAACAGCAAGGGATACAAAGAGAAATTCCACTTAAAATAACTATCGATAGTATAAAATATTTGGGAATATATCTGCCAAGGGAAATTCAGGATCTATATGAGCAAAACTACAAAACACTCTCCACACAAATAAAGTCAGATCTAAACAATTGGAAAAACATCAAGTGCTCTTGGATAGGTCGAGCGAATATAATAAAGATGGCAATACTACCTAAAATAATCTATCTATTTAGTGCTATACCAATCAAACTCCCAAGAGATTATTTAACTGAACTTGAAAAAATAACAACGAAATTCATCTGGAAAAACAAAAGGTCAAGAATTTCAAGGGAATTAATGAAAAAAAATGCAAATGAGGGTGGCCTAGCTGCACCAGTTCTAAAACTATGTTATAAAGCTGTGGTCACCAAAACCATTTGGTACTGGCTAAGAAACAGAGTGGCTGATCAATGGAATAAGTTAGGTTTACAGGACAAAATAGTCAATGACTATAGTAATCTAGTGTTTGACAAACCCAAAGACCCCAGACCCCAGTTTTTGGGATAAAAACTCACTATTTGACAAAAACTGCTGGGAAAATTGGAAACTAGTGTGGAAGAAATTAAGGCTGGACCCACACCTAACACCACACACCAAGATAAGATCTAAATGGGTTCATGCTCCAGACATAAAGAATAATATTATAAATATATTAGAAGAACGTAGGATGGTTTACCTATCAGATCTGTGGAAGAGGAAGGAATTTGTGACCAAAGAAGAAGTAGAGATCATTATTGATCACAAAATAGATATTTTTGATTATATCAAGTTAAAAAGTTTTTGTACAAACAAAATGAATGCAGACACGATTAGAAAGGAAGCAATAAACTGGGAAAACATTTTTATATTCAAAGGCTCTGATAAAGGCCTCATTTCTAAAATATGTAGAGAATTAATTCAAATTTATAAGAATTCAAGACATTCTCTAATTGATAAATGGTCAAAGGATATGAACAGACAATTTTCAGAGGATGAAATTAAAACTATTTATAGTCATATGAAAAGGTGCTCCAAATCACTATTGATCAGAGAAATGCAAATTAAGACAACTCTGAGGTACCACTACACACCTGTCAGATTGGCTAAGATGACAGGAAAAGATAACGATGAATGTTGGAGGGGATATGGGAAGGCTGGGACACTGATGCATTGTTGGTGGAGCTGTGAACAGATCCAGCCATTCTGGAGAGCAATTTGGAGCTATGCTCCAAAAGTTATCAAACTATGCATACTCTTTGACCCAGCAGTGTTTCTATTGGGCTTATATCCCAAAGAAATCACAAGAGAAGAAAAGGGCCCCACATGTGCAAGAATGTTTGTGGCAGCCCCTGGAAACTGAATGGATGCCCATCAATTGGAGAGTGGCTGAATAAATTATGGTATATGAATGTTATGGAATATTATTGCTCTGTAAGAAACGACCAGCAGGACGATTTCAGAGAGGCCTGGAGAGACTTGCATGAACTGATGCTGAGTGAAACGAGCAGAAACAGGAGAACATTATACACAGCAACAACAATACCATATGATTATCAATTCTGATGAACTTGGCTCTCTTCAATAATGAAATCATTGAGACCAGTTCCTATTGTTCAGCGAGGAAGATAGTCATATATATCCAGAGAGAGGCCTGTGGGAACTGAGTGTGGATCAAAACAGCATTTTAATGCTTTCTGTTGATGTTTGCTTGCATTTTGTTTTCCTTCTCAGGTTTTTTTTCTTTCTTTCTAGATCCAATTTTTCTTGTGCTGCAAGATAGCTGTAAGGATATGTATATATTGGATTTGTCATATATTTTAACATATTTAACATGTATTAGACTACTTGCCATCTATGGGGAGGGAGTGAGAGAAAAGAGGAAAAAATTTGGAACAGAAAGTTTTGCAAAGATCAATGCAGAAAAATTACTCATATGTTCTGTAAATAAAAAGCTTTAATAAAATTTTTTTAAAGATTTTTGCTTTTTATGCTTCAAAGAAGCATAAAATCAGTCTCTGATCTCTCCCATGGCATCTTTGCTAGTCACAGACAGGACTACTCTATCACCCAGAAGCTAAATGACTATTTGTGCGTGGGAAGATTGGACTTTGGGAGGTATTGAAAAGAGAAAGGAAGCAAGGGGGGTCTGTGGCTACTGAAAACCACCTGGTGGCCTGTGCCCTGGCAGTTAGATCATCTCAGTCTGCCCTGAATCCCCCATCTCATAACCAACCACTGGGGTTTCTGGAAGACATGTCAATCAGGCTGGGTCTCCTTCGAGCCCGGCAAGAGCACAAGGCTCTGCCCTTGGATGCGGCTTCTGTGATCTCCAACAGCAGCTTCCTTCTCCTGGTTCTCTCCCCATTTACAGTGGCAAGTGCAAGCAGTGACTTCCGAGGCTTTTCCAAAGCTCCCAACATATTAAGTGGCTCTAGGTCAAAAAGGGCCGCTCATACATCAGGAGCACCCAGAATGAACACCTCACTCCCTCACCGCGGAGAGTCCGTGGAATTTCTCCATGCTCCCTGGGGAAACCTCAGGAGTCAGACATTCAGGTGGGCAGCCACAGGGAGTAGGGCACCTTCCCCTAGCACTGCTGTCAGAACAGTGTAGCAAGGAAAAAATGTGTGTGTGTATGTGTGTATCTATATATACACATATATAATACATATACATATCATATTATATATAGATACACACACATACACACATACATATATATATACACACATACATATATACATACATACAAATATATATATATATATGGTTTTTTTAATCAAATAACTTTTACACAATTTCTCACAAAGTCCTATCCGGTAATCTCAGACACCATATCAACATCGTAAGAACATCAGATCTACAGCAAGATTTAACAATCATAGCTCACATTTATAGGATTCTCATTCTATCATCAGAAAAGACCATCTAGTCCAACATCCTCATTTTACAGATCAGGAAACTGAGGCCCAAGGAGGTTAAGGGACTGACCAAGATCACATAAACAGTAATCACAATGTTCCGGTTAATTAGCAATAAGCCAGGAATCACTGGCTCCAGGGTCAGTATACTTTCCGCTGTACCGTCCTTTGTTGTTCCGTTTTTTCAATCATGTCCTACTCTTCATGACCCCATTTGGGGTTTTCTTGGCAAAGCTACTAGAGCGGTTTGTTATTTCCTTCTCCAGGTCATTTTACAAATGAGGAAACTGAGGTAAAATGGGTCACACAGCTAGGCAGAGTCTGAGGCTGCATTTGAACTCCTGACTCTAGGCCTGGCACTGGGCGATAATACTAGAACACTTTAAAGATGGCATAGAAATGAGAAAAGTCAGCCCAGAAGAGGGAACTGAGTCCTCAATGAGAAAGGAGAGCACCGGAGGGTCCCCCATCACAGAGGCCGGCATCCCCAGCCCAAGAGAGCCCGGGGTGAATTCTTCCTCGTGCTTTTGGGGGGCTGCTCTCCACATAGACCTGCCGCGGCCTTTTGCAAAGGGGGAGGCCGAGGTGGGAGAGAATGAGAGCAGCTGGGGCTTAGGATGGGCGCTCCCTGTGCTCCTGGGGCGGTCCTGTCCACCTCAGGACCGAAGAGCTACAAGAGACTGCCATTCCAGAGGGAAGAGCTCAGGCTTTGGCCTTGGGCTCTGCCGATGTGTCTGTAGAACGCCCATATTAGGAAGTGTCTCGGGGAACTGGGGTGACTAAGACACTGGGGAAGGAGCATCTGGGGGCCCCATGCACACTGCTGGACTTAGCATCTCAGATCCAGTTCTGCCTTACCCCCATCAGCCAGATGCCCTGGGCAAGGCTCTCTGTCCCAGCAAGATGGGGACGTTCTGTGAGGCACAGGGGTGCAAAGGGCCCTGCAGACCTCAAGGCACCACTATTTGTGAGTGTGCACTCACACAGACACGCACACTCCTGTGACCTCCGACAGTGCCTTCCTTGCTCTGGGTGACACTTTGCCACCGTGCGTCCCTTTACTTCAGCCTGAAAGAGTCTGGGATCACATCCTTTGGGCATCCTGGCCTGGGCAAGCTGCTCCGCCCGGCCCACAGAAGTGTCATAGCTTCCATAGACAGTCTCCAGCTTCATCACTTCCTTGGAGCTATTTTTCTCCACTCAGAGGTTAAAGCCCTTATCACTTCTCCAGCTGGCTGCCTGCCCAGCCCTTCCAACCAGCCATGGCGTGCCAGATTCAGTGATGGGTACCTGACCGTTACAAAATACAAATTCAAAGTAACATCATTGGCTGGCAGATGGGAGATCTAGTCTCCTAGATTCACCAGTATTGGAGGTGGAAAGGATACAGAAGGTGGCTGAGTCTAAGTGCTTTTTTTTTTTTTTTTTTTTTTTTTTTTTGCTGAGGCAGTTGGGGTTAAGTGACTTGCCCAGGGTCACACAGCTAGGGAATGTTAAGTGTCTGAGATCAATTCAAACTCAGGTCCTCCTGACTCTAGGCCTGGCACTCTATCCACTGCCTACCCAGCTGCCCTGAAGTCCTTTTTACAGAGGGGAAAATCAAGGCCAGAAAGTGACTTACATGGCCTGGGGCAACCAGTCTATGACTGAGCCAGGATCAGAACTTGGGTTTCCTGATTCTCCATCCAGCATTCATTACCCTGCACAGGCCTTATGCCCCTATATAGCAACTCTTAGTGAGAACTTCTTATTCTCTTGGAGTTTCAAATTCCCACAATCAAATAATCCTAGAATATCAGAGTTGAGAGAGACTTTAAGGGGATCATCTTGATTTTATCCACAAGGAAATTAATGGTTGGAGAGAGAGGGTCACCCAGCATGTTAGCAACAGATGTGGGGCCAGCATCCTGGCCTTCTGATTCCCACCTAGCCTCGGGCTCCTTCCCTCCGGAGTCCTCACCCATCTGTTACAAGCCGGAAGGGTCCAGGGTGATTATTTCTAATCCTTTCCATTTGAGGATTTGTTCTCCTTGATCTCCCCATGCTCCCAAACAGCAAAGTCTAGAGCGGGCCCAGGGGCTTCGATCCAGAGATAGAGGGAGTAAAGGAGAGCAAGCTTTAGGTTAACATCTCCCTGTGTCGGCTCCTGGACAGATTTATCTTTCAGATGTGCCCAGCATCCCAAGTGGGCAGCGTGGGGACCAAGCCCTGGGCTGCATTGCCAATTAGCTGCACATCTAGATCAGAGGCCCACAGCCTTTGAAGCACGGAAGGCTGAGAGAGGCAGACAAGGGAAAGGCCTGTCCCCAGCTCACCCCACTACCTGCCATCAGGCACACCGTGGAAAGGAAAACGGCAGGAGTGGCTCTTTTTGGCCTTGGGGAGTTCACAATTTAATGCCAACTAGAGAAGAAACAGACAGATACATACAAATATAAATGATGAGAATAAAACAGAAAACATATCTACAATCAGTCATCACCAGTCACACTTTTAATGTCTACCCATAGGGATCTGTGTTTATTGGTGTGTTTCCCCATTGGAAACTGATGAAATGTAGGAAAGCCTAAACTTACAAAACTGAAAAATTAACAGTTATTATTCAAGAGTATTAATAGGGTTCTCCTAGCACTGCTGTGCATGTGTGTGTGTGTGTGTGTGTGTGTGGGTTGGTGCATACATGCACATGTGTGGTGGTCTGCTTTGGCACAGTCTAGTAAAATGTGTGGACCCCTGCTTGGAACATTTTAAAAATGCATAAAATAAAATACACAGGATTTCAAAGGAATCCAATTATACTAAAATGTGGTTACTAAAATAATTTGTTTTAAAAAGATAATGAACCCCAAGTGAAGAGCTCCTGCTCTAAATAATCAATTCTACTAGAATATTGGAAATAGGCTGTGATGTTTTTAAGAGATTTATGCACAGATTTTCAGCATTAAGTATGTATATGTAAATATTATGCTAAGTAAGGCACACCAATGTATGAATATTGAACAATTCACTGACAACTCAAGCTAGGTGAAACACATTTAAAAAGACCTCCTGTATGATGCAGCATTAAGAGAAAAATATTAGGAATTAGCAGACCTATGTTCAAATCTTAGCTTGCCACTTAAGTATTAAACAAGCAGTTTGATTGTTGGGTGACTTTTCCTAATACATCCAGGAGGCCACAGACACGCTTCAGAGCCTACACAGCCATCCAAAATGAATTGTTGAATCATTTCAGTCCTGTCAAACTCTTTATAATCCCATTTGGGGTTTGTTGGCAAAGATACTGGAGTTATTTGCCATTGCCTTTTCTAGCTCATTTTATCAAAGAGGAAGTGAGGAAATGGGATTCAGAGGCTTACCTGTGGTCCCATAGCTACTAAGTGCCTGAGGTCACATTTGAATTCAGACCCTCCTGCTCCAGGGTCCATGATCTATGTAATTACCACCCAATTCCTCCTCCAAAAGAGAACTAAGGTAATTAACCCGAGCATCTTGATATCTTCCTTATGGCTGGCTCTTTCTACCTATCAGGACACCTCTATGAACTCTAGAAACCAAGCTCTTCACCAAGGAATCAATATACTCATTATGGGCGTCCCATTCATGGCCTGAACTGCCTCCTTGATTATTGAGTGAGAAAAAACTCACCTCAACCAACCATGTCAAGTCCATGTTTCACAGTCCACCCAGCCATCTACCAGGACAATATGGCCAACTTAGCCTAATATTTAGTATTTCACACCTTTCCTCTTCCCCACTTCTTTCCCTCCCTCATACTTGTGTTTTCTTTGTTTGGGAAAATTGATCTAATAGAGATAACTATTACAATCCCTGTGGCTGTCTAGCAAAACCTAGAATCCATGAGCTTAGTTTTCTTTTCTTTTCTTTTCTTTTCTTTTCTTTTCTTTTCTTTTCTTTCTTTAAGTGGCTTGTCCAGGGTCACACAGCTAGGAAGTGTTATATGAGCTTAGTTTTCAAAAAATATTTTGATAACTCTATTTCATTTCAATGGGTTTCTTCTATAATCCTTTGATTTTATTTTATACATTTAAAAACATGATCCTGGGTTAGGTTCCATAGGGATCCATTTCATAAAAAAAGATTAAGAACTTAGGACCTAGAAAATAACTACTTCCCTTGACTACCATTCTCCTACAGGTTTTGTAAAATAGAATGTAAGCTTCTTGAGGACAGATATTAAATACATCCCAGCAATAATTGGCATACAGTATAGTCTTAATAAATGATTGTTAATTGACTGATGGATTAATTCACCTCTGTGGACCTCAGTTTCATATGCAAAATTAGATGGTTGGACTAGCTTCTGAAATCTCCAGTTTATAAATCTGTGATCCTATAAATCAACATGATTATGAAGAAATGGGTAGTAAATACAACTTTGAAGAAGCATGGGGATCATAGGCCTCAGGCTGTGGACGGCAAAAAAAAAATTGGGCCCTTAGTAAGTCATGAGGTCTCTGGCAAGGAGGATAGGCCAGGAAAATGGAAGAAGCTGCCATAATCTGGAGCTGGGACTGGTGCTGGAGCTAGGTTAGCCTACTCTGAAGCAGCAGAATGAAGGAGTGCTAGAGAAATGGGCAAAATGGGTATTATTCTCCCAGGATGGAGTGTCCTGCTGAAGTTCCTTCCACCTATTTTTAAATCCCAACCTTATACTATGGAAACCTATTTTGGTACCACAAGTACTAGAAATGTAACTACCTAATGGTCTTCCCCACTGCTCTAAGCCCTCCAGAACCTTTGAAGAACCTCATATCCTCTGTAGTTAGATATCACTCTTGCAACATACCAGTCAAGTTTCACAAGGTTCTTTCCTAGTGAAAAAAGTATTTATCTCAAAGATCAATTTTTTCTTCAAAATGTAGTTATCTCTTCATGCTCCTATTATTAAGTTTTTTGTTGTAAAAAACTATTGTAAAGTGATGGTTTTTGAACTGCCAGAAACCAAAGCACCCAGGAAGATTTTGATGGACTAAGTAGTAAAATAATATACCATTTATTTTTATCAAACAACTGCATTGTAGTTACAAATTCAATGCCCTGCTCTTTTATAATAAATAGTCTTAATAAAGTGTTTTTCTTAAAGTACTAGAGGCTGGTTTATATTCAAGGAAAGTTAGTCCTTCTTGCTTCACATCCAATATTATTATTATTACATATAACTTTCCATCATCATTCTATATATTTACTAAAGATCTGGGACTCACAGTCAGGAGTGGTACAGATATTAAGTCTCAAGAGTATGAAAGTCTAATAGGAATGATGAATCTCCACAAATAAACTGCAGATATCTTCTCTTGATAAATTTCCTCCCTCGATTTCTTTTTCTCACCATCTGTCCCAATACTTCTTCTCAAGTCTCCTTTGTTAATTCAAAATTCTCTCTCTCTTAATTTTGTGTCTCCTTAGACTATATTTTTTTTATTTCCTTCTCTTTTGCAGATTTCAATTATTCTCATGGATTCAGGTATTCATCTCTTTAAAGATGACTCCCAAATCTGTATCCAGTCCTTAACCTCTCCCCTGAAGTCCAGGCCCACCTCTCCAAAAGCCTGCTGGACATCTCTGCCCACTGTTACTTCAAACTCAAACTCCAAATACAAAGTCCTAAAAGGCAATCGTTCTCTTTCCTCCAAATCTCCTCACCTCCAGTTCCCTATTTCTGTTATGTACCACCATCCTCCCAGACTTGAGACTTTAGTTTCTCCTTCACATGCAGTTAGTGATCAAGTCCCAGGTGGACTACTTTGACAATATCTTTCTCTTCTCCACTCCTGTAGCCAGTGCTTAATTTGGGTCTTCATTACCTCTACTGAACTACCTTGAACTATTGCACTAGTCTCCTAGCAGAACTCCCTTCCTCTGGTCTTTCTGCTATCCAACTGCCGAAATACTCTTCCTAATGCAGGCTTAGGACCATGATATTCTCTTGTTTAAAAAACTTTCGCAGCTTCCTGCTGCCTAGAGAAGAAAATGTAAACTCTTTTTAAAGGGTCTTCTGGCTCCAACTTACCCTTTTAATCTTTAATTAATTCATTCTACTAATTTCAATACATTCTATGTTCCAAACAATTTGGACTGTGGTTGTATTGAATTATCAGCTATTTCCCAATCTCTTATTCCCCGACCCCAGCCTCTATGTTTTTGTGCAGCCTTTTCCCTAGGCTTGAGATGAAATGTTCATAATTTTTATCTTCTTAAAAGGCCCAACTCAGGTGCCCTCTCTTTCTAATTCATCTGAAAATGGTCTCTACCTCCTCCAGTAGGAAGCTTTGCCCATATTAGTCTACCTGGGATTGTATTTATTTGCATCGATGTCTCATCCTCCATCAGTGACTATAAGTTCTCAGGGGACATGGTCTGGGCTATTTTTCATATTTGTATCATCAGGCCTATCCCAGCTGCCTTGAACCTGCTAAGTCCATGAGAAAGGCACAGTGCATTATGAAAACCTCAAAGAAAGTCATGGACAGTTTGGGGGCAAGGAGAGCAGAGATAGACAAGGCAGACACTGTGTGTGTGTGTGTGTGTGTGTGTGTGTGTGTGTGTGTGTGTGTGT
>JAJPUD010007022.1:33033-78768 GCA_023553655.1 Myrmecobius fasciatus
AGAGAGAGAGAGAGAGAGAGAGAGAGAGAGAGAGAGAGAGAGAGAACTTAGAGATAAAGAACTTGGAAAATGTACATTTGATTGGAATCAATGAAGAGGAAAGAGGTTTCCTGCAGTGATGGAGAAAAAAGAAAATCTTAATGAGATAGGAGAAGAATAGATAAAAAATAAAAATAAAAAGAGGTGGGAATTTTCAGACACAGGATGGTACTTGAGGGACTGAAAGAACTATATACCATACAGGTGTCCCCAGGCACTGGAGGAGATTTCAGAAGTTGCACCAGGGAAGCCTTTGTCTTGGAGCTTTATGGGATTCTGTCTGGGAAGCATTCTTCTCAATTCTCTCCAAGAGAACATGCATGCAATTTTTGTCATGTATAGTTGAACAGAATGTATAAACAGGACTATCAAGAAGTGCGGCGATCTTGTTGCCAGGAATGGTTCTAAATGTTCATACTCCTTGTTTTTTTGTAAACCAGAACTTGGCTCCTCCATCACCCCCACCCTACACCTGTTACATCCTCCAAGTAGATAGTAAAGTGATGAGTGATGGTGCTAAATGTGTCCCTCAGATTTCCATCCCACTGGCTCCTGCATTGCATGCCAGTCTAGGCTTGCATTTAATACTTTCTTTGGCTCTACTTTTGTCCCTGACTGGTTTAGATGTGGTAGCTGGAAAACAACAAAAGACCAGGATTTTAGAGATCTGGATTCAGGTGAAGTTCTGAACTTGGGGCAATCAGTCACTTGATGCCTTTGGCTTTCAGTTTCCCAATATATAAAATAAAGGAGGGGATAGTTGACATTTATGGGTGCCAGGCCTTAGGAAAGACCCTGACAAGAACATAAACTACTCAAAGGCTCATGGGAACTGCGTTGTTCTTTTCCTGTGTCCTCAGTGCCTGGCACAAGTCCTGGCACCTGAGGCACTTAGTGAATGCTTGTTGGATAAATGAAGCTAAAGAGAATTAAGAGGAGAGTGAGGGAGGAGAAGGGAAACAATGCTCCTCAAGGATCAGTGAAGGGCCTAGAGACGTTCAGGTAACAGAAGAGAAAACCTAGAGGGACATGACGGCAGTCTTCAAGAATGGGAAGGACTGTCCAAGTGTAAGTAAGAAGGAATGATTTGTTCTCTTAGTCCTCCCTCATAGAACTAGAAGGAACGGGTGGAAGCTTCAGGGGCAAAGCTAAATTGGATGAGGTGGCAAAGATTTCCTAACCATTTAAGGGAAGGACAGACTCAAAAGGCAGCGGATTCTCCCCAAACTGGAGACTTCAAGTGCTGGGAGTGCTCTGTGGGGGACCTTACAACTGGGGCAGGTGCACGCAGCAGTCCTGGCCAGCTCCAGGAGCCTGAGTGAAACGCCCCTTGGGTGCCATTTCTGCACTGGGCCCCTGGGGCTGCAATCGATGCAGCTTCCCCCCCCAAGGACCCCGATGGGGCAGAGCTAGGGAGACAAGAACAGATTGAAGAAGCAGCCAGTGGAGCCTCTGTGGGACCCAGGAGATCGGAAAGACTGAGAGGTGGACAGATGGACAGACAGACAGGTGAAAGGGAGACAGACATATGGCGGGTGGATAGATAGAAAGAATATTTATTATAGAGTCACTGGGCTACAGATCAGAACAAGGCATCCCCTGCGGGGAGAGAGTATGAACTCCCAGGCATGAAGATCTCCAAAGAATCATCACCTAATCACCTAAAGAAAGAGTTGGTATTGATTGGTCTGAGAACTTGTCTTTCTTTGTACTCAGAGGTGACAGTAACTGACAATCACTCCAGAAACAGCTTAGTGGACTCATTGTCCCTCTTATTTCCAGCAGAGAAATAACATCTTGTGATTCTCTTTATACCCCACCCCAACCATATAAAGATGCCTGCATATACACAAGCTCTCTGTCTGTCTGTCTGTCTGTCTCTGTCTCTCTGTCTCCATCTCTTTCCCCCTCTTCCTCCCTCCCTTTCTGTCCCTCTCTTCCCTCCCCTCTGTTTCTCTGTCTCTGTGTCTCTGTCTCTCTCTCTTTGAATCTGTCTCTCTCTCTGTGTCTGTGTCTCTCTGTCTCTGTGTGTCTCTGTCTCTCTTTGAATCTGTCTCTGTTTCTGTCTCTGTCTCTGTGTGTCTCTGTCTCTCTTTGAATCTGTCTTTGTGTGTGTGTCTCTCTCTTTGAAGATCTCTCTTTCTGTCTCTATTTCTCTCTCCATGTCTCTGTCTCTATTTCCCTCTCTTCCTCCCTCCCTCCCTTCCCTCCTCTCTCTCTCTCTCTCTCTCTCTCTCTCTCTCTCTCTCTCTCTCTCTCCTTGTTTGTCTTTCTGTCTCTCTCTCTCTCCTTGTCTCTCTCTCTCTCTCTCTTTATTTCTCTCCTTATTACACTGCATTGACAGAATTTCCACAGTAATGAAAATGAATGCTCTGCCTGCCAAGGAGACCCTTTCATTCAAGATACCACCTCAGCCAATAGCAGGCACAAGGAGAATGCCTCATTGGGAGCTGGCAGTGGTCTTTCCACTGATACCTCCTGTCTTGACATTCCCAGTGCATCTGAACAGGGATTGAGATAAACAGATGAATAAATTTAAATTGATGACAAAAGTATTTATTAAAGGTTTCCTATATGCTAAGCCTGGGAATTGTATGTGTGTAATCTATATCAGATTTCTTGCTATCTTGGGGAGGGGGGAAAGGAAGGGAAAAAAATATTTGGAACTCAACATCTTACAGAAGTAAATATTGAAAACTCTTTACTTGTAATTGGAAAAAATAAAATATTAAGTGAAAAAAAATTCTTTTTCCTTATCATTAAAGTGGGAGAGTTAACTTACATCAGTGGCATCCAACTCAAATAGAAAAGAGGCCACTAAATCATACTGAAAGATCTCTGAAGGAAACATTGATTTGTGTTGTGAATGTTTGGTCACTTTTCAGTTATATCTGACTCTATGTATACACATTTGTGTTTTCTTGGCAGAAATACTGCAGTGGTTTGCCATTTCCTTCTCCAGCTCATTTTATAGATGAGGAAACTGAGGGAAACAGGAGTAAGTGACTTATCCAGGATCACAGTAAGTGTCTGAGGCCAGATTTGAAGTCCTCAAGATGAATCTTCCTAACTCCAGGCCTGGCACTCTATCCCAGCTGCTCTATAATGACATAGAAAACTTACATATTATTATTGTTTATATTCTATTGTATTTTTCATTGTGTATTCTCTGATTATATTTGATTCTGATTTCTCTAGCTCTGGACTACATGGCTGTGTTTGACACCTCTGACCCAGAAAGTCTTCATTATATCATGCTAGCCATGAGCATGGATGAATACAGTGGGTAGAGGAAATGAAATGGTAAGGATCACATTAGCTTAAAGAATGGTTGACCATTTGCTGAGAGACCTGGAAATTATATTTTGGAAGGAAAGAGGAAGCAAGAGTAGTCCTCTATGTATCATGGAAATTTTTCTCCCTTCTGCACTGTGGACATGATAGGATCATAGATTCATTGCTGGACTCAGGGGGAGGAGAGGAAAATGAAACAGGGAAAGAAGTTAAAATTTTTCCCCTAAGGTCACAGAGAATGTAAGCAGTAGAGCTGGAGCAGAACAAGAGCAAACATTGACTCCAAATCCAATATTCTTCCTTCTGCCTTTCCACACCCATTAACATAACCTTTCTTGGTAAGCCACCACTTGATACCAGAGCTAACCTGATTCCATATATATATATATATGTGTGTGTGTGTGTGTGTGTGTGTGTGTGTATGTATATATATATATATAGTGTGTGTGTATGTATATATGTGTGTATGTGTGTATGTATATATGTGTGTGTATGTGTGTATGTATATATGTGTGTGTATGTGTGTATGTATATATATATATATATATATACATATATATACACACACATACACAAACTACTTGATACCCGAGTTAACCACACACACACACACACACCCCACACACAGACTAGACAGCAGCCCTAATTCCCTGGATGTTTCTGAAGTGTGGCCATTTGCCACAACCAAGCTGTCCATTTAAAAGAAAAACTCACTGAAATGGACAAGAAAAGCAAAACTCTACTCTTGTCTGAGAAAAAAAGGAGAGAAGATTGGGATCTTGCCTCTTCTTTTATTGAGAGGATTGAGGACAGCTGATGTTGAACTCCTTCTTTCATTTTCTTCATTCCAAACCACTTGACATCAATCTCCATTCTCTCCATCATTTCCCCCAGTCTCCCAAACTTTCTACATGAGCTCTTGATCTGATACGTTCCAGGCTTCTCTAGCAGAAACTATGCTCAATCATCACCCAATTTTTCAAACTTTCCCTATTAATTGGTTCTTCCTCTATTGCCTTCAAATATTCTCAAGTCTCTCTTCCATCTTAAACACAAACAAAAATATCATAACCCCTTCAGCTATTACCCCATGTTTCTTCTCCCTTTCTCAGCTAGACTCCTTAAGAAATCTGTCTACATTCACTCCCTCAATTTCCTTTCATTTCATTCCTTAACTTCTTGCAATCTACCTTCTGACCTCATCATTCCCCCAATTACCAAAGCTCTCTTAATCGCCAAACCTGATAATCTGATGGTCTCTTCCAAATCTTCGTCCTCTCTATCAGTTGCTTTTGATGATACTGACCACTCTGTTCTTTGACACATAGTAGGCACTTTACAAATGTTTGTTGAATTGAAATGATACTCTGTCTTTTCTGTGTTGTTGTTGATTTTTTTGACCCCACTCTCTCCTGGCTCATCTCCTACCTACCCAGCCATGACCTATCATCTTCCTTTGCTGGCCCATCATTTAAATCCTGATCCTCATTACTATGGGAATGCATATGTCCTGCCCACTCTTCCTTCTCCCTTAATACTTCTTTCCTGGAAAAACGTATGAGTTCCCAAATGTTTGACTGTCACCTCTCTACAGATGACTCATTAACCTATATATTCAGTTCCAGTCCTTCCCCAAGTTTCAGTGCCATGTCCCCAACAAACCTTTGCACAGTTCCATGCATTCCTTTCTTATTTTCAGCTCACAAAATGCTCCTCTCCCTTCAAAACACATTAATATCTTCTTAATAAAGTCTTTCCTGATGCCCATAACTGCCAGTGCACGCCAATCCCAGGAACCTGGTATTTCACTATTTTGTACAAATTTTTGTTTATTCGTTTTATATTCTGCTTTTATATGTACATGTTGTCTTCCCCATTAAAATGTAAACTACTTAAGAATATAACTGTATGGTTTCATTCTTTGCTTTATATTTTCAGGGCCTGGCACAAAAAGGCTTAATAAATATTGCTGATTGATTGAAATCCTGTATATTCAGGTTTTACTCAATAGTGAAACTGAGTTGAGTTTGGGTTGAATTGATTTAGTTTAGGTGTTTGTTTCTTTTTAGGGGGGTAAGGTCCTGAATGACCACACCACATATCAGCTCTTTGCTAGTGGGGCTAGTTCACCCTTCAGAATAAAGCAGACAGTCACACAGACAGAGGACACACTTGCTGGAAATATCTTCTTAGACATCCACTTCCTTCAATGTCTGGACTCCTGAGCCAGTTTCCAGCCCACTCTACTAAAAACCAGACAATATGGTTTCTCCCACTCTTGGCTTCCTTACGCCACCTTGCCATTTTCCTGGAGCTCAGTCAATTCACCCGAAAACTGTGTTCTCTTTATAAGATATCCTCATTGATACACGTGGTTTCTTCCTCCTGTCATGTGTTCTAAAAGAGAAACATTAAGGTTTGCTTTTCTTATGGTTTTGATGGAGGAGTTAGTGAAATAGGCCTTTAAGAGCTGTTTAACATTGCATAATTACAAAATGAGCAAACTTGGTCCCAGAGTTGAAAAAATGCATCTCCCTTCCCTAATTGCAGAAAGTGAGGAAATATGGGTTTGGAAATGGAAGATTACATATACTACTCTGTCATATGCCTCTACGAGCACATTTTCCAGTGCTTTTCTTGTGCAATTTATTGACTGGTAATGTGTTGCTGCTTGCTCATGTCCACTACGTACCTGTCCATTAGATATGGTACAAAATCCATGAAGGAGACAATCACCTATGACACACACATCTCCTCCTCTTTTATGTCTCACTTGATAGCTTTATATTTCACTTGATAGTTTTACATCTTACTTGATAGTAATAAACAGAGGGTCATCGAACAAAACTATATCTATTATTACATCTTTCAAGAAATAAAATTAGTTTTGATGTTTGAATAGGAAACACTTCGTTGATGGTTTTTTGCTATAGCATACAGATCAAATGCTATTTTAAATCATCAACAAATAATAAGCACAGAGGGATTTTGTAATTCTCTATCCCTTTCAGTCAACTGTATAACTATAAATGTAATCTGTTATAGACTATTGTTTACCCTGCCTATTTCTATCGGGGTGACCATGTATATTATTTTCATGAAAAATGTGTATGGATTTAGGAAAGATGACATAAAGGTTGTAGTGGTTAACATTCTCTTAAGCATCTTTACTTAGGTCCAATATTTCTTCAAAGTCTTTGTTATCTTCCCCACTTTCAGATGTCTTGAGAATTCATTCCGTAATGCCTTCAAAATTGTTACCTCCCCTGAACATACTTGGTCTAGCATCTAACCTAGCAGCTGTTTTCATCTCTATTCTTTTCAATATCATTTTTGACTCTTCAGGTACCACCTATTTCCTCATATCTATCATGGGATGTACTGGGATTTCAAAGTTCACAGTGGTAGCTTAACTGAGGAAACTGGGCCTAGAGTCAAAAAGCCTGAGCTCAGATGGGACCTTAAATACTTACTACTAGATAGAGGTCACAGGGCAAGATACTTAGCCTCTGTCTGCCTCAGTCTCCTCATTTAAAATGGAGATAATAATAGCACTATCTTTCAGGGTTATTGTGAGGATTAATGAAATGACATTTGTAAAGTGGTAAGGACTGTGCCTGGCACATTGTAGGTACTTAATAAATATTTTCCCCTTGCCTTTATTTCTTTCTCTCTCCCTTGGCTTTCTTCCTTTTCCCCTTCATTTTTTCCTTCTTCCTTGCCTTACACTGTCACTAGTGGTGAAAAGAATTCATTATCAAAAACTTTATAGAATTTTTACATTTTAGTTGTCTTTCTCATTCTCTTTCCAGTTTTGTCCTGAAATGTCCTTGAGATGATTTTGCTCAGTTGGATCTCCCATAAAACTTTTTACAAAGTTTCCTTTCCAACTGTTTTCTACAATTGTTTTCTTTCCAATGTTTTTTAATGGGGTAGAATTGTACATATTCTCCTCCAATCCTTCTCCGTTAGATTTTACAAAGAAGTTTGACTGTCATATCTTTGACAGCTTAGAAAAAAAAGATCAAGTGTTTTCTGGCTGAGACAATTTTCTAAGCTCTTTTGTTCTCCCTGCTGTATCAATTGATTTAAATCAATTGAAATAGTAAGTCTTAGACAAGTTCTGTTCTTTTATCTGTTTCCCATTTTTTTAGTATGCATATCTTAGTTACATTTTTCCATCATTTTACTCTTTCCTGTAGCTTGTAATTTATTTTTATCTTTCATAAATGAGTGGTGTGATGATATAAAATCAAACCATCTGTAAACAATTTCCACAACAGTAACTGTTTCTTATCCATTAAAAAACGTAAATGACTTCATATTTGTGATCTTCTTTGTTACTTGTAAGGTCTACCACCTCCTGATGCTTTCCTGAAGAAAGTGCACATATACATACAAGTATAGGGATTCTTGGTGGTCTACAAGCCTTTTACCTGTAAGTTTCTTACTATGTTCTTCCACACATTTTTCACTATGCCCACATTAGCACTGAAGTCACTGATATAAAAGTTATGTTGATTTAATTATAGGGTCTTTTTTTAAAATCAAATTCTTCATATATTTTTTCTTTATCCTTTTTTCCAGTGATACTGACATATAATCTGCAATTATTAATGGTGGATGCAGGACTGAATGACTATTTCACATATTGCCATGGCTAATGCATTAATCACCAAATTGCTATCCTACTCATGACAATTTTTTCTACATGTAACCTGGATAGATTTCTGAAACCAGAACTTAAATCAAAGTTATATATCTACAAGCAGTTTCCAATATCATACTCAAAAGTCTTTTCTGGCAAGGTTAGAATTTCCAAGGGTTTGTGATACATTGGCTTTTGAGAACCAATGGCACTTCCAACCAATAACAATTTTTGAGTTTCTTCACAGGATTTTCTCACTTTTATAAATAGCAGAACTAAAAGTTACAAAGGGGAAGCAGCTTACCTAATACCATACAACAGGTCAGTGGATCAGATAGGATCTAGCTACTGAATCCTCCACGAAAATTGGTATTGGACTGAGATATGAAAAACAAAAGCTCAGCTTAAAGGAAATTGCATTCTAGAAAAGAAATAATGTGAGTAAAAACTGACAATAACACTTATGGCAGGGATGCTGTGAGGGAAAAACAAAGGAACACAGGATTGAGATCAGGGAAATTGTATTTTTTCGTCCTTAGTTTCCCACTAATTAGCTCTATGTTTTTGGTTAAAGTTGTCTCATCTCACCAGGCCTCAGGATCACAAACTGTCAAATAATGGGACTGGACTAAAAGAAAGATTTTAGATTTTCCCCAGATCCTAAAGTCCAGGTTATAAGTTATCTATTATGTTTTAAATCCTCCTTCACTGCTCACTGTTATCAAGCATTTCATTCCTATGCCATTTATAATCTTGGAAAGGATCAATGGAAATTGGGACTTCAGGATATGGCTTTTCAATTATTCTATTTTTTAAACAAGCTAAATTTCATGAATACTTGCTCTCTTGGAAGCAGGATGCCCTCTAAATGGCATTTTAAATACTTGAGTTAAAAGAGATGTATAAAATCACAGTCTTGTCAACCAGTTGGCCTTTACAAAGTAAGAGCTCAGGCTGCATGAGACCTAGGTCAAAGAAGCCAAAGGTTCCATTAGCCCATTACCCAATCTGCAAGATATGCTTCTCCCCCTGTCACAGACATGTTCTTTCATTCACTTCACAGTGAGCTGGGTTCTAGCAGATGACATTCTGTTCCAGAGGTTTAGACAGTTCACTGGCAAGGAAATGGAGCTTTGTGATGGGCAGATCCCTGGGGTTAATCGATGCTACTGGAATAGTTATGATGATGGGATACCTCTGTGGGTTTTAGTGAAAAATATATCACCTCTCTAGCTTCAGCAGGCAGTCGAGGAGAGGGACAACACAAGCATGACGACCAGCTGTTCTATTTCTCTCTGAGAAATAATATAGCCAGAGGAAAGGAAGCACTAGAGAGCAGACTAAGAGTCTGAACAACAAACAAACAAACAAACAAACAAACAAACAAACAAAAACACCCTCCAGCCAAGCTGCAATGCTATGGAGAGGAAAACTTTGGATCAAATGATTAAGAACTCTCTTCATTTTTTTCCTGCAATCCAACAAAAAAGATATGCTTTTGATTTAGGAAAGATGTGTCCTTGAAAAGTCCTAGGTAAATAAAATTGCTGAAAAAGAAGGCATGGGAATAGTGAGGGGAGTTGACTATCTACAATGATGCTTTTCCAAAATGCTCTGTAAAATATTTTATAAAGGAAAAGCCTTTAAATTACCTCATCTGTTTAGTGAATTCAAAATTAAGACATTAGATTGCCTAACTTATGAGTGATTTGGCTACAGGGTTCTTTAATGGAAATGAGGGACATTTGTCAATGGACCCAAAAGGAAGGGTGGGGGCGGGGTAATAATTGAATCCTAGGTCATACGGAGGCAGCTGAATATTTCTCAGCCAAAAGCAAGGATGGTGTTCTGAATTCAGGCCCTTATTGGTTAACTTAGCCCCTTTTCCTGCCAATACTTCTACCAGTGGAACTGCCATTCTGTCTCAATCTCCTACAATCCTAACCTTGAGATCATTTTTACATTCTCTTTCTCCTGAATCTCACACATTCCCCACACCTCTTGTATTCATCACCGGCTTCCTCTCAATTCTCACTACAACCATACCCACTCAGTCCCTCATCTTTTCTCACCTAGACTAGAATAGCAGTCTTCCAAATGGCCTTCCTGCCTACAGTCTATCAGCCCATCAATCTGCCTCTTGAGTGTATCCTAACAAACTTCTTTTTTTTTAATATATAAAGCTTTTTATTTACAAAACATATGAGTGATTTTTCAACATTGACCTTTGCAAAAACTTTTTTTCCCAAGCTTTTCCCCTCCTTCCCCCCAACCCCTACCCCTAGATGACAGGTAATCTAATACATGCTAAATAGGATAAATTATATGACAAATACAATACATGTATACATATCTATACAGTTATCTTATTGCACAAGAAACATCAGATCTAGAAAGAGAAGGAAAAACAACCTAAGAAGGAAAACAAAATGCATGGAAATATTCACAGAAAGCGTTAAAATGCTGTGTTGTGGTTCACACTCAGTTCCCACAGGCCTCTCTCTGGATGTATATGACTATCTTCATCGCTGAACAACTGGTTTGAATCACATCATTGTTGAAGAGAACCATGTCCATCAGAATTGATCATCATATAGTATTGTTGTTGTCATGTACAATGATCTCCTGGTTCTGCTCATTTCACTCAGCATCAGTTCATGTAAGTCTCTCCAGGCCTCTCTGAAATCGTCCTGCTGGTCATTTCTTACAGAACAATAATATTCCATAACATTCATATACCATAATTTATTCAGCCATTCTCCAATTGATGGGCATCCTTTCAATTTCCAGTTTCTTGCCACTACAAAAAGGGCTGCCACAAACCCTAACAAGCTTCTTGAAGATGCCCTTCTTCATGCATCGCTCTGATCAAGCTATTCTTTTCTTCAGAAATTTACACTACTACTAAATAATGTTTGAAGTCCTGATTCTGGTAGTCAGAGATTCCTACAAACCAGCTCCAACCCATCTGTCCAGACATACTTAATGCTGCTCTGTCAGGTCTCACAGCACTAGCTTAATGAAACTGGCTGATGGTCAATATCCTCATTTATATTAACATGAGAAAGTTGAAGTTAAAAAAAAAAACAAATCTGAACCTTTTAAGAGTCACAATACAGCACTAGATATGAAATCTAAATCCAATTGTCCATAGCAAAATCTACCTTAAAGAGGAACCAGAGAATATCATTATATTCTAAAATTTAATACTGGGATTTCAAATTAATTAGAATATAGAATGAATAATCCCAGCCCATCTCACCCACCCCATCATTCTCCCAGCTGGATTTGTGTAGAGTGAAACCTACTAAACTAAATCCACAAACAAGGGTTAGCTGCTAAGAAAAGTGCATTTGTTTAGATTGAGTTTTGAGCTCCAACAATGCAGAGCTAAAAACAAGGAGGGGTAACATTTTCACAATTTTCCTGAGCCTGAAAAATAACTCTTCAACAATGAGATGACTCAGGCCAGTTTCAATGATCTCGTGATGAAACGAGCCATCTACACCCAAAGAGAGGACTGTGGAGACTGAGTGTGGATTATAACATAGTATTTTCACTCTTTTTTGTTGTCGTTTGCTTGCATTTTATTTTTTCTCGTTTTTTTCCCTTTTTGATCTGGTTTTTCTTGTGTAGCATGATAATTGTGGAAATAATATAGAAGAATTACACACGTTTAACAAATATTGAATTACCTGTCATCTAAGGGAGGGAGAGAAGGGAGGGAAAAAAAATTTTGGAACAAGGTTTTCAAGAGTAAATGCTGAAAACTATGCATATGTTTTGAAAATTTAAAAAAAAAGACTTAATAATAAGAAAATAAACTTTAACAATAATAAAATAAATAAATCATGAAACAATAAAAAAAATCATCAACCACCAAATACTATATGAGATAATTCTACTTCCTTCTTCCTGCTTCCCTTACAATAGCACATCCCAACAGTGCCATCTCCTGGAGGGCACTGGTACTAAGTCATCTGTAGCTGTCTCCCAGAACCTATTAACTAGTAAATCTTATCCAACACAATGCAGGGAGATAAGAATGCTAAAGCTAAAACTCACTTATGACAAAACGGTTCTTTAGAAGGAGGAAAAGAGATGGAGCACTGGAGCTGGAATCAGGAAGACCTGAATTTAAAGCCAATCTTAGAAGCTTTCTTGAGCCATTTAATTCCACTTTCCTCATCTGTAAATTGGGAATGATAACATCAACTGACCCCTTGTGATCCTTGTGAGGATTAAATGAGATAATATTTGTAAAGCTTTGATTATAGTGTCTGGCACATAGTATACTACCATCATTATTGTTATTTCTAAAGAGTGACTGCTAAAAATAGTAGAATGTTACAGAAGCATAATAGGGAACAACAGTCTGTTGTTAGAATTATAGAAATTCAGTTGGAAGGGACTTCAGAGATCATAGGCCCAGAATTGTACCTAAACAAGTATCCCTCTTAAAATATCACCAATAAGTAGACACATTCTCCTACTAAAAAATCGCCAATGGTTCCCTATAACCTCAGATTGACAACTGAAGTCCCTTGCAATTTGGCTTTCAAATATCTTTTTTGTCCTGTTTCAGCTCACTCTCCTTTACTCACTCTTTGTTCTAGTAAAACTGGACTACTGGACACTTTGGGATAGATCTAATTTATAAGTCAATTGTTTCTTTGAAATCCAACTTCCATTCATTACTGGTTCCTACTTTCACCCTCTGAGGCTAAGCAGAATAATCCCCTTATACTTTCCTCCCCTACTTCATTCAGTGGCATTGGTCCATCTTCCAACTCTGAGCATTGGTAATTGTTGTCCCCCATGTTGGGAATTTATCTCATCTCATGGTTTCCCCATTTTCTTTCAAATCTCAGATAAGAAGCAAGAAGCTTTTCCTGGTTCTCCCCAATCTTAGTACCTTCCCTTTGAAACAACTTTCAATTTATCTGAAAAATATATATGTATATATGTGTGTATATATATAATTGTATATTATCTCCCTCGTTAAACTGTAAGCTTCCTGAGGATCAAGGCTGTCCTTTTATTTTTCCCATTCTTTGTATTCCCAATGCTTAGCCCAGTGCCTGGATATAGCAGGTACTTAGGAAATACTTAACAGACTCTTCTACTAAACTTCCAGACAACTATTTGTTCCCACTGTATTCCCTATTCTGGGCTCTCCTTGACCATTTGCTTTGACTGATCATTGCATTCCTGGCTATCCTCCTTTGGATTTTCTCCAGGTGATCAATGTCCCTCCCAAAAGCAGCAACTGAACAGAATACTCTGGATGTGGCCCAACCTGGGCAGAATACAGAGGGAATGCAATGTCTCCTGCTCAAGACATTGTATCTATCTTAATGTAGACTGAATTTATAAGAATTCTTTTCTCTGCATGTTTCACCATTGACTCAATTTGAGTTCATAATTCACTCACCAGCTCTCTCAAGTTTTTCTTTTCTTTTGAATGAATGAAAAAAAATCTGATGTGATTATGCTACATGTTGAGTACTGAGATGCAGTAAAAAAAAAAAAAAAGGCAGTCCCTGCTTTAAAGGAGCTCATATTCTGCAGGAAGAAATGAATACACGCCAATGCATTCATCTACGCTAATTATGTGTTGCTGTGGCCTCTGTGAAGATTGTAAGAACTCGGCTCCATAAGCAGTCAGTGAAGCTGCTGGTTTCTGGCCCTGGGAACCAACCAAACAGAAGGTGATTATACTTCCAGAAACAGATAAATCTGAGTCCGGAACCGCCATTCAAAAATTCTGGCTGAGTACTTGCTGAGAAATGCAAGAGAACTCACCTTTAAAGACCAAATGAAAGGCAATATTCTTACTTGTTTTATTGGAAACCCCTCCTTGCCCCAAATCTGTTTTTAACATGGATCACTGTGTGGCTGGATCTCCCTGACCCTTTAAAATAAATTACCAAGTAAGAAATCTGTTCCTCAAAAATTATTAGGACACAAAGGTACAGGTAACTGAAATGGATAAACTAGAGTGCACAGAATGCATGCAGACATTGGTTTGAAGTAGTAAATAGAATTTTTATTTGGTCATTTTTCATTTAATTCTTTGTGACCCCATTGGAATTTTCTCAGCAAAGATACTGAAGTGGTTTGCCATTTCCTTCTCCAGCTCATGTGACAAACTGGGTTAAGTGACTTGTCCAGGGTCACACTGTCAGCAAGCATCTGAGGCCATTTCTTCCTTATGGCAAAGCCCTGTTCTCTATCCTCTGAGCCACCTAGATGCCCTTACAGTAAAAAAAAAAAAAGGATCCTAGGTCTTAAATCTGAAGATCTGATTGGATTCAAACCTGGAGAGACCCCCTTACTGCAGGTGACCTTGAACAATGTCATTGCAACTCGCTGATCTGAAAAGTTCTCAGTTGTGAAACAGCCAAAAATAGAGTTGTATTGCTCCTTTCCTAGGGTGGTTATGAGGAAACTGGCTATGAAAAAAATCTGTAACCTCCGATTGCTATTCATACATAAACTATCATGGTTATTATCTAGAGCTGATACTTATTGAGATGGCATTTCCTTCAGGAGATTTGGAATTTAACTGTGGTTTGCACTGGCAATTTGGGTTTTCATGATTAAAAGGAAAGCCTTCTCTTTCACTGAAGTTTTAAAAATTTCAACTTCTTTCTTACACAGCAGATGCCCTTTATTTACTTTTGTTCCCATAGGGAGAGTAAAACAACTTGATGGCTCTGGTGGCTTCTTCTTCTGTCCTAGTATTAGTTGGACACAGAGCTGTTTGCTTTTCTAGCAGTCAGGATTCAATCCAACCCCCAGGCTCAAAGTAATATTTGGCAATAAAAGCAAAATTCACAATCCACTTCTAGGCTGAAGAGAAATGATAAAATGTTTTCTACCCCTCTCCTAAAACACTATTGGTCCTGAATAAATATTAGGTGTGCAATCTAATCAAGTTCTCTCTATTTCTTTATCCTTTACAACTTATATTAGGAAAAAACCCAAAATGGCTTTCACAGTAGTCTTTTTGCAAATTCTTTGAACTAGCACTAAGTAATTTAAGATGACCAAATGTCCCATGAAATAACATTTTTAATGCCTTCAATACATAAGATCAAACCAATGCTACCAATTCCTTTTTTTGCAAAGTAACTGTGAACCACTTTCATTTTCTTCTTTCTTCTAGTTTCATTTATTGTCAGAATATCATTATTAATGCTTAGTCAATAAACATTTATTAAGTGCTTACTGTATGCCAGACACTGTGCTAGGGTGGAAAAATTCAGGTCTTCCCATAGTATGCAAAGTCACTGAACAATGGGAAAAAGCATCATATTTACATTAATAATTGTCTATTTAAAATATAAAGATGGCCTAAAAATGTCTCTTACTCCTCTTTCCCCCATTTTTTACCATTGACAAGTGCCACTCCAGAAAGACAAGGAAGCTACAAAGAACTGAAGAAATTTTTGTAGTTTTCTTTGTTTTGTTTGGTTTCTTTGTTAAATGTAGAATTTCTTTGGAATTCTGAATTGTTTAGAATTTAGAATTCATTCCAAATGGGTAGGCTATTTGATAAGACCTTCCAATTAAACTAATGTAGACTTTAATGACTGCAATGCAAAAGTACATATAAGTGATGGTGGTATTTACATGAGCCAGAAAACATAAATCAGGAAGGTGATTGTTTTTTGTAGTTAACTATTGTTTCTCTTTCCTCCTTGAAGGGGACATGACACTGACATGATTTGTAAGTGAACTGCATTTAAGTGCAAGAGAGCTGTGCAAAGTCACCAGACTCACTCTCCCTTCCCTGAGCCTTCTGGGTCCACTGGCAAGATAGAGATTAGGAAGACTGGAGATAGCCCTGATTCAGTGAGAGACTTTAGCTTTTTTAAAGTTTCCCAGCTCTCAATTTGACTGAATTAAGGCTAGGTAAGAAATGAGGAAGAGCATGGCCTCCTTCATCTAGTAATCATAGTAATAATAATCAGGGAGGGGAAGACTCTCAGGGTTCCTGGCCAAAGCAGAAACAATTGCTATTTATACTCACTGCATGCAAAGCCACCAAAATGACCAAGTGGCTGGGATCTATTCTTGGTCAATTAATGAGCGTTAATGTGATTTGGGTTTAAGACATGGTCCTTCGGAAAGAAATCTAGCCCCAAGATATCTTGCCAGATTTCATCGATCAAAATTTTTATTCTTTTGGGCAAAGCACCTGAAGATCAAGAACAATACATAATAGTGGCTAACAGACATAGAAGACTCATTTCTATGATATGCATACTTTCTTCAAGAAAGTAACTGGGAAGCATTATATCTAAGTACTGGATAATGTCTCTTCTCCATCCTCTCAGCAAGGCTGATTGTATTACAAATGACAAGATTCATTATTGAGGTGGGAATCATCCTTGAATCAGCTGTCTATGGACAGTTAGATTTTTAATTCTTAGAGCAAAAATCAGAATTGGTATAAAAATATAAAAAATAATGGGAAAATAGATGACATGCAATAGAAACAGTTCGATCCTGATTCATTTAAATGCATTATTGATAATGAAAACTTGGCAATAAACATCAACACTGATTGAAGTAATTTTATACAGGAGTTTAATAAATATAAGTCATTTGCCATAAACCAAAAAAAAAGTTTAAAAAGCATCTTATTCAGTCAATACTTGATTTAAGAGATGATGGTTTAGAACAAGAATTGGTTTATATAATCTTATAAAAGAGGATAATAGGTGATTGTGAGCAGTAGTGCCTCATAAAATAGAAAGAAGCAGTGAAGGGTAAAACCAGTACAAAGAAAGCTTAGCAAGAGACCCAGAAAAGTCATCCCAAAAGCAAGGATGAAAATGGAAGTTTGACAATAAACAGAAGAAAATGGAAAAGATCTGTAAATTTCCACTATCAAGAACATAATTAACACCATAATAAATAGTTTCCATTATCATGGACAACAGAACCATCACGTCTGGGCTCTGACATTAGAAGTACTAATAGAATTATAGAGGGAAAAGAAGCCATATTGGACCAAGTCTACCCATGGAGAAAATCTCTGCTGGACATTACAGAAAAATAAGGACACTGAAAATTACCTAGCTAATAAGCATCTATTAAGTGCCTACTCTGTGTTGGGGATTGTGGTGAGCTCTAGAGTTATAAAAAAGGAAAAAACAGTCCATGTGCTCTCAAGTTCACATTCTAATAGGGGTGACAACATGCAAATAATAATTCACATATAAGATATATACATACATGATATACACACACACACACACACAGATGTTAATATACAAGATATGGGAGGTAATCTCATGGAAAAGGCAGTGGACTGAGGAAGGTTAGGGGAAAGGGCTAGGAAAAGTCACTTGCCAAAAATGGGATTTGGCTCAAAGGCACAGGTGAGAACAAAGAGCATTTAAGATTTTTGGGATAACCAGAAAAAATACAGAGTAGGAAAGTGTCACAGAATACCCAAAAATGGAATAAAGTATAAGAAAATAGTAAAAGTAGAAAGGGACCAGATGATAAAGGATTTCAGAAGCCAAGTAGAAGATTTCATATTTGATCCTTTAAGTAATAGGAAGCCTCTGGACCTATTGAGCAAGGGAATTCTGTGGCCTGACCGTCACTTTGATGGCTGAGAATAGACTAGAATGGGAAAATACTTGAGAGACCAACCAGCAGGTATATAAGCAATAATTGTGAGATGATGAGGACCTGTACCAGGAGAGGCAGCTGTGTGAGTGGAGAGAACAGGACATATTAAAGATATTGTGAAGGACCAATTTACAAGGTATCTGAAGAAGATATCAGATATATGGGTAAAATATCAGACTTTATCAATATTGAAATATGGCAGCAGAATGAATCTCAACAGCCACCAATCTGTATTCCTACTAATCTATCTATAAAGCATTTTAGTGTGAATCATCCACATAAGCATCCAGGGGACCCTTAAACTGGATATTAGTGAGGAACAGTGGGCTTTTGCAAGTAGTAAATCCAAAATGAAATACATCTTTAACATCAAGCAATTGCCTGCAGGATGCAGAGAAATACAAGATCCCACCACGCTTATGACTTGACACTTTTGAAAAAGCATTCAATCCTGTAGAATAAAATGCCACTTTGAGGGCTCTTTTCCAAAATGGTCTCTTTGATGTATACATTAAAATTATTCAATATTCCTTAAAAGATATAACAAGAGAAAGAATTATTTGACCCTTATGTCCATAAACATCAATCAAAGCATAAAACATAGAGATATATGCTTGTCAAAGACATTCACTACTGTGACAGGACATTTGGCATGGAAGCCAAGTTGAAGAGAGATTCCCTGTAGATGGTGAATTCTTCCAGGTAATCATATTTGTGGATGCCATCAGGCAGACTGACTCAAGCCTTGGGAGATTTTGGAACCCTTGAGAAGAAACATAGAACCCAATCAAAAGAATCTGGCCTGACTGTCCAATCATGTTTGTTATTGTTGTTGTTGTTGTTTTAATCATGTCCAACTCTTTATGAGTCTTTTAGATTTTTCTTGCAAAAATACTGGGGTGATTGTCATTTCCTTCTCCAGCTCATTGTATAGATGAGGAAGCTGAAGTACACTGGGTTAAGTGTCTTGTCCAGGGTCACACAGCTTAATAAGTGTCCCCGGCTGGCTCTGAACTCATGAAGATGAGTCTTCCTGACTGATTACAAGTCCATTCACATAGAAAGGACCAAATCGTAAAGAATGCCATTTGCCCAGATTTTGACATGCAGTTGGAGAGATGACCTAGAGAACTTGCCTGTCACTACATATCTATGGGACAGAGTATAAAATAGACCAGTCAGTTAAACCCAGAATAGGTAGAATGGATTGCCAAGCTCCTTTAATGTCCCACTCAAACTCTTCCTAGAAATGGGGGCCCATATTTCTGACAAGCACATTGGACCTGAGAGCATGGCAAAGAGACATAAAACCCAAAAGCCACTCTAGAACTAAAAGTGAATATTATGCACAAATCAATGAATAAATGTATGGTGTGAGCAGGCTATAACATGCAACAAAGGAAAAACTTCAAAGAACGGGAATAAAAAGGGACATCACTGAGGAAACATAGGATGCAAAAAGGAGACAGGCTAGTCACTGGCAAAGAATGACAAAGGGAAAGAGCTCCAGTTGTCTCTGCAAGGTCAAGAAGTAAAGGAGGTGCTGGGTTCCTGGGGAAAACTTAAGGGATGATGGCTGAGTCACCTGAGCTGGACAAGCATTGAGGAACAGACGGAGTCCATGTGTGGAACCCACAGATCAGGGGTGCTCTACTAGGCTTTAATATTTCAACGGACCTATGACCTCTTCAATGTAGGTTCACCTTCCTTCAGGGCCCTGTGATTTTTGCCCATGCCCTTCTGTAAACTCACAAAAAGGAAGTTTTCAAGAAATATGCTAGATTTAATTTAGCACCTAGATTTTAAAGGGATGCAAATGAATTTTTTCCTTTGCTTTCACTTATTTTCCTTGGCTCTTAATGGACACTTCACATTTTCAGAGTCCCAGGCCATCCCTTTCCATCTCCCCTGAAGTCCTTTAGGGTTATTAATTCCTATAAGATTTGAGTGAGAAAGGGAGATGTGATTAGCTGTACTTCACAGATGAAGAAACTTGGAAGCAGAAAGGTTAAATGACTTTGCCATGGCTGATGGGCAATTCAGTAACAGAACCAGGATCAGTACCCAATTTTCCAAAACTAAACTGTTAACATACCCAGAAAGCCTTTCCAAACCCACGTCTTCTGCCCGTGAGAAGCTCCTTTATTTCTCCAAACGATCCATCTGTGAGCATTTATTAACTATCTAAGTAATAGGTCAAGCACTATGTTAGGGGATGGGGATAATGGGAGAGGAAACAAAAAGCCCTGCCCTCGAGGAGTCTTTCATAGTCTATTGGGGAAATTGCCTGCATTGCACAGTAAGGGGGAAGGCATTAGCAGCTGGGCCCTGCCTCAGGTCTTGGTGACCCTTGGCCTGAGCTTTGGAAGAGACTAGGGGTTCTAAGGAAGAGGAGTGAAGCTGGAGAATGTTGCTGGCTCGGGGGACAGTGGTCAGTGCCAAAGCAAGGAGAAGGTAGTATTCTGCAGTTTGTTGAATGAATGAATGGTTAAAACAACCAGTTTAGTGCAAATAACACTCATGACACAAGGACACACCCTTAAACTGAATCTCCAATTAGAACAAGCCCCATTGAACTTAAATAAATATACATAAATGTGCCCCACTCTAGGTAGAGAGAAAGCCCTATCACAGAGAGGGAAGGAAGTGATTATACACTCCCGAGCTTAATAGAGGAAATTAAATCCATTATGAATAAATTGAATCAGCCTTTGTGGAGCAAAAGATGCCAGTTCATGAAACGTTTGCTAACCATTGACTACCGTCCTGTTATTAGCTATTGCTAACAGCAGCTCCTCGGGTCTGGGGCTCCCCTGGCTATCTGATTCTCAGTGCAACTCCAGGATGCCCGACGCCACAGGTAGGCTGTGCCAAGGTGATATGTTTAAATTAAACAGCACTCTCGATTAGTTTCGATAGGTTTGGCCCAGCAGGGTCACCCCTCCATACTGGGAACAGGAATACGGCGGCGGGCAAATGCAGCCCTATTCAGGAGAATACCTGCTACTATAAAGCAGAGTGAATAACAGGGGTCCAAAGCGAGTGTTCTGTGGAGAGTTCTCTGTCGCCCCACAGGGCCCTCCCCAGAAGATGTCCAGAAATGCTCTCATCTAAAGCACCTTACAAACCTTAATGGGATATCTCACTGGTAACTATCGTTTTTTCATTGCTGTTGTTCATTTCTTTTGAAGGGGCAAATTACTCAAATTGAAACCTACTCTTTTTGACAACAGAATTTAATTCAGAAAAAAAAAATTATGAAGAGGAAGAGGAGAAAGAAAGCTAACATTTACATAGGGTTTTAAAGTTTGCAAAGCACTGTAATGCATACATACATAATATAGATATACATATGTATGTACATTATGTATACATTATTTGATCCTCACAAAAATCTATCCCCATCTCTAAGTAAGAATCCAACTGGGAACAGCCTATGCAAATACAGTCCATTAGACAGAAATGTCTTTAGTCAATAATTCAGTTTTTAAAAATCTCAATTTGTGTGTATGTGTGTGTGTGTGTGCAGGCGTGCTCACTCTGAGAACAGGGACTATCTTTTCCCTTTGTAGTCCCAGTACTTGGCATAATGGCTGGCATGTTACTGTTGTTGTTAGTAGTTTCAGTGATAAATGATTCTTCATGATCCCATTTGGGGTCTTTGCACTTCCTTCTCCAGCCCATTTGACAGATAAAGAATCTGAGGCAAAAAGGGTTAATTGCTTCATTTAGAGCACACTACTAATAAGTGTCTAAGGCTGGATTTGAACTCACATAAAGACGTCTTTCTGACTCCAGGCCTAGCATGCTACCACTGTGCCACCTAGCTGACCTTAAAATTATTTGTGGAATTGAATTTCCCAGAAAGCAAACATCCTACTGCCAGCTCCCTCATCCAAAGAAGAGAGATATCTATTTTTGCTGAGCTGAAGCATCTCCCTCAATCAGAATGCTTTAAGTCAAAAGTAGTTAAATTCAGCCAGTTCAAATAGTATCCTCTATCATTTCTTAGAAATTTTTTGGCTGTAACTAAATGGCAGTAGGGGGTAGGAAGGTGTATTTCTTTTTAAACTACACTGCCTGGTTCTCCCATAGGAATAACTTAACCTATGTCTGTATTGATCTTTAGAATGAAACAGGGATGGGTTGGGGGAGGGAAGGGAATGGCAAGAGAGCAGAGAAAGGAAATAAAAAACTTAGCACATTTAAAGTGATTTGTTTCTTCTCTATGGCAGATTAAACCTTCTGCGGTTTCAGGCTGACTGAGTTTAGACGAATATCTAAAGGGATATGACTATGTCTAGAAACCACCCATAAAACTGACCCTTTCTTTCATGATCATTAAAAGGGGTCTCTCTGAGACCTTGAGGAAACAAGACTTAGATCAATAGGTAAGCATATTTCAACTTCCTACATGAAAACCAATTCCTGTCTTCAATTCACAGAACTGGAATTTAATCAGGGATTGTCTTGTATTTTTAATTGCTTCATGCATATATGTCTTGTCTCCCAAAATAGATTATAAGCTCCTTGAGGAAAGGGAATGAGTTACATGCTTTATGTATTAATCACAGCATTCAATATAATTCTCAGCATATACAACACAGGATCAAAAATTTAGAGATTGACGAGACCTCCTCTAGTCCAGTCATCTCATTTTATTAATGAGAAAACCAAAACCAAGAGAGTGAATTGCCTAAGATGACACGGGTATTAAAAATCAGAGGCACTTCTGGCACCCAAATTCTCTAACTCCAAATCCAGTGCTATTTACCCATCATGGAAGCTGCGGCACTGATGGCATCAGAAGTGGTACTGACAGTGGCAATGGCAGGAGTGGTGGTGATGGTGGCAGTGGTGCTGCTGGGTTAATATGGTAATGTAATCTGACTTGAGATGCCTTGAATTAGTTTGTCTATATTTGAAAATTCTGACACCAAATTCAATCTATATTTGAATATCTTGACAAAAATCCAAAAAGTGAACAGCAGGGATACTCTTACAAAGTAATACTGACATTCCATTTAGCGTTCTGCAAAGGAATGGTAAAAGATAAATAAATAGATTAGATAGATAGATAGATATATGGATAGACAGACACACAGAAAGACAGACAGATATGGATATAAACATCTTGGATTCCTCTGACTTTCCTTTAAAGGAAAGGGAAATGTCTCTTAAACACCTAATCATATGGTCATCATGACGGCTGTGAGTATATATGTACATGCATGCATTTATATTACCTTTTTCCTGATAGGTAAAATTGTTTTCCAGATATCTTGATTCTGAGAATTTCAAGGAGTTTGGCCAAGACACTAATACACCATTCTGGAGAGCAACTGCATATCCTTTGATCCAGCAGTGTTTTCTACTAGGTTTGTATCCCAAAGATATTATTAGAACCGAAAAGGACCCACAGGGGCAAAGATGTTTGCAGCAGCCCTTTTTGTAATGGTAAGGAACTGGAAATTGAGTGGATGCCCATCAGCTGGGGAATGGCTGAGTAAGTTATGGTATATGAATGTCATGAAATATTATTGCTTTGTAACAAAAGAGCAGCAAGATGATTTCAGAAAGGCCTGGAGAGACTTGCATGAACTGATGCTGAGTGAAACGAGCAGAACAAGAAAACATTGTACACAGCAACAGCAAGACTATGTGATGATCAATTCTGATGGACATGGCTCTCTTCAACAGTGAGGTGATTCAGGCCAATTCTAACAGATTTGTGATGGAGAGAGCCATTTGCATCCAAAGAGAGGACTGTGGGAACTGAGTGTGAATAATAACATAGTATTTTCACCTTTTTGTTGTTGTTTACTTGCTTTTTTCTATTTTTTTTCCTTTTTTGATCTGATTTTTCTTCTGCAGCGTGTTAAATGTGGAAATATATAAAGAACTGCATATATTTAACATATATTGGATTACTTGCCATCTAGGAAGAGAGTAGAGGTAAAGATGGAGGCAGAAAAAATATGGAACACAAGGTTTTGCAAGGGTGGATGTTTAAAACTATTTTCCAAACATTTTGAAAATTAAAAACTATTATTAAAAAAATTTAATAAAAGTTTGAGCTTGCTATATACATTATTAAATGGAAGGACAAGAACATCAATTTCATCTGATGCTGAAATTCTCTCAACCTTTGGCAGAACACAAACAAAATTCTTGGAAATTTCAAAACATTACCACATACCAATCACACAAGTCCAGTTATTAAAAGACATCTTAGGGGAGAAGTCAAATTTAGATTTACTCGTGGGCGCCAGACTCCAGTTCCCCGCCCCCTGTATCCCATATTACTCTACTTTAATGAAAGGAATGAATAACTAAGTGAACATTGGTGTGGAATGGATTTCAGGCATGTTTTTAAGTGTTACAATAACCACTGGTTAACCTAATCAAGCTCTCACTTTGCCTTCTTTTTAGATGCCCCTTATTGAATTGTGAGTGGAATCACATTTTATATATGTGGGGTGGGAGAAAGCTTGCTGTTTAAAGTTATTCTATGATGGTCGTTCCATTCATAAATTTCCCTAATTCACACACACAATTTCATGTACATGCACACACACAGACTGTGTATACATATACTTATCTATGACAATTCCATGGATACGCACACACACACAGTCTGTGTATACTACACTTCTCTAAACCTGCCTAAGCATATGTAGACGGTGACCGTGCATACCCATGGCATTGTGTGCGTACACATGCACCCACACATAAAAGTACAGGGTGCGTCCCTTCCATCAGCACCGAGAGCTGCACACGAGGGGGAGGGGCTCCACGCACTAGAGATTTTCCGAAAGCAGAGAAACCAGGGGACTGTGTCTGCCTAGCACTGCCCCGCCGGCTCGGTGCTTCTAAGAAGCCGCCTCTGAAGTCCTCGGGGCAGTCAGGGCCTGTAACAAGAGGCTTATTTATGGGCCCCATTCCGGAGGCGGCGGGAAGGGCCGGAGCAGGGAAGCCTTTAAGGAGAGCTCTTCCTCTTGGAAATGCTGACACGTGTTGGACATGCTGCACATCTCGGCCCCAAACAGCATCATCCCGAGGCTCCCGGAGGAAGGATCAAAGCAGCCGCCGGAGAGCGGGGCTCTTCTCCGGCAAACACCGACAGCTCAGGCTGTCAGCCAGGCCCTTTGCAAACAAGCTGGGCAGGAAGCAGAGAGGTCAGAGAGGAAAACCGGGTGCAGTCCCGGGCCCGGCTTAAGTAAGTAAGGGGAGGGCGGACGGCGCCTCCCGGAAGCTCGGTGAGGAGGCACACACAGCACGGCTTTGGGAGCCACGTGGGGCTCACAGTCGTCCTGCCCCTGCTGCACAAAGGGCCGGCACTTCTCAACTCATCCTTTACTTAGCACATACACACGCCTCCCTATACAGGGCAGAGACTTCACACACACCCACCCACCCCTATACAGTACAGAGATACATGCTTATGATCCAGCCTTAATCACTTAGAGACCTTAGTTTAACAGGCCCAGGTCTCCCACTGCCCCCAGGGCCATCTCCAGGCCTCCTGATCTCTGTTTTGCCAGAGGACCCAGAGAGCTCCAGAGGGGAAGGTGAGGCAGGTGACCTTGCCCAGCCTCGCCCTGAAATCCGATTCCCCCGCATGTAGTCTCATGGACAAACACCACCACCAATAAATAAATACACGCGCAGATATACATACACGTGCATCCATACATGCAAACATATGTAGGAAGAGCTACATGTATGTACATAACATATTTTATATGTGTATGGCTATAGACAGATACATACATGCATATATTATAGGGAGAGTGAGATTAAGTCGGAAACTGAGAGACAGAAAAAAAGAAAGATTCTGAATTAAAAAATGCAAGCCCAAGCAGAGGAGATTCTTGGCCAGGTGTGGTTGTGCTGCAGGATCAATAAAAGCCTTTGGAGGTATCCTGATGAAGGTAGTGGTGTGGTACACTGGATGGAGAACTAGGTTTGGAGTTAAGAAAACCTAAATAGATCTCCTGACTCAACCACTTACTAGCTAGGACGTGGGCAAATCACTTAACCTCTCAGTTTTCTTATCCATAAAATAAGAGGTTTGAATTCAATGGCCTATGAGGGCCCTTCCAGATCTAAGTCTATGCTTCCATTATTTATTTATGTCTAGCTAAGCAGAAGGTAATTCATAGTTATGGAGGTTGGAAGCCAGAAGAGATTTCTTGTCTAATTTTTACAACCTATATAGAAACATGCTCCCTGCCCCTCTGGACTGAATAGTCCAAGTTCTGCCTAAAAACATATCCAGTAATGAGGCTTCACTCCTTTAGGAAATATTCCCTTTCACTGTTGAACAGCTCGAAGAGATGTCATTTTTCTAAGCCTTTCTTTAAAAAATATATAAATGTGTAGAGGTTTTTTTTATCACCCATATCCAAACTAGGTGACATAGATATACCAAAATATTTTAGGCAACACTTTTTATGGAAGCAAAACTTTATTAAAAAAATACCAAAAACAAACTGAGTGTCTATCAATCAGGGAATGTCTAAATACTTCTTTTGACATAAGAATGTGATGGAACATTCCCCAGAAATGAAAAATATGAAGAATGCAGAGATACATGATTAGACTCACATGCACTGATACAAAAATAAAGTAAGCAAAAACAGAACAATTTATAATGACTACAGTAAGGTAAACAAAAACAACACTAAAAAGGCATTCAAACTCGGATTAATTGCAATTCTCAATCTCCTTCCCAGATTATAGATGATGAACTATGTCTCTAGCTGTGGAAGGGGTGAAAGGTAAAGTCAAGTATAAGGTCAGAAATGTGTTTATTCAGTTAGATAATATCATCTGATAGTTTTGTTTAATCAGTCTTCTTTGATACAAGGTATATTTGGAAATAACTATGTTTTTTTTAAAAAAACAAAATCAGTCCTGCATTAATAAATAAATGTCAACTGGTAAGTTTAAAAATAAAAATATTCATACCTCAATGATCTTATATTTAAAGCCCCACCCGACTTAAAAACTCAATAATCCTATGAGGTTCCATTCTTACCTTCTAAACAGCACCTGGCATGCTAAGTAAAATGGCCATGCACATGTAGAAGGCAGATAGTGCATTTTTTGGAAGAGCACACAGTAAAAAGAGAGGTTAAACAGAGTGTTCTCTTGTCCATATGACAGCATATTCAATTCCCACTAACAAAGGGCTGAACAAGGTAAAGGATTCTCATCTGAGTCCCTGAGTTTCTCTTGCCCCAATTGTATGGGGGAAAAAAAAACACAATAAAATAATGAGTCCTCAATAGGGAGAGGTCCTTTTCTCACATCGAGGCCTTGAGCAGGAACTACATGAAAAATCTCCTTTTAAATGATTATCCACCGCCGTGTGCCATATTTCTTTGGTTTTTATCTAATCCTCCTCAGTATTCATTACATCTGTCATTTGTCTCTCCCATCCCACTGGAGCAATAACACCGACTTGATCAACAAAACACAGGGTCACTTATGGGGAGAAAAGGGATGCATCAACCTTGAATGGGATAAAGGAAAAATGAATGGTTTAATCAAAGAACAGCCAGAATATTATGTTTCCTCTCCCTATGAGGTGCTTCCTAACACTGCCCACAAATTCAACTACAAAGCTGCAGGTGGAGGAATTTAAACACATCAGCCATCTGCAGTCATGCATCTCCACGCTGCACCTTTACCTGGTACACGGCAAGCAGTGCAATCCCACTCCAGCAAGCGGCTTGCTCATCTCTTACCCATCCACCAGCCAACAGGTATTCACTGAGTATGTCGTACCCAGCACTGAACCCAAAGTCCATGGCAGAGAAAAGGGGAAGCTTTCCTGGGTGCAGGTAAAAAAGGGCAAGGGATTTTAGGCAAGGCTTTGCTTTCCTGAACCGTGAAGGTGAAAGCAAAAAGAAGCACATTAAGCCCTGCAGAAAGAATAGTGGAACCACAAAATATTGGATTAGAACTGAGCCTGAGAGCAAGCCTTTTCAGTTCCCTTGGCTGCTTTTCTCTAATGTTTAAGACAGGGAAAATAATTCTAACTCTCTCAATGGACTGGATACAAACCATTTTACAAATCAGAAAACTACTACATAAGATAAATTACTTAGCAAAGCAGGTGGTGATGCAGTAGATAGAACGCTGGGGCTGGTTTCAGGTTCAGTTTAAATCTGGTATCAAAGACTTCCTACTTATGTGTCCCTGGGACAGATGCTTTAAAAAAAATAAATATAACCTCTTTTTTTTGAAGTTTCCATATCTGCAAAATGAGCTGGAGAACACCACACACCTGTAAGATTGGCTAAGATGACAGGAAAAGATAATGGCGAATGTTGGAGGAGATGTGGGAAAACTGGGACACTGATGCATTGTTGGTGGAACTGTGAACAGATCCAACCATTCTGGAGAGCATTTTGGAGCTATGCTCAAAAAGTTGTCAAACTGTGCATACCCTTTGACCCAGCAGTGTTTCTATTGGGCTTATATCCCAAAGAGATCTTAGAGGAGGGAAAGGGACCCACATGTGCAAGAATGTTTGTAGCAGCCCTTTTTGTAGTGGCTAGAAACTGGAAACTGAAGGGATGCCCATCAATTGGAGAGTGGCTGAATAAATTATGGTATATGAATGTTATGGAATATTATTGCTCTGTAAGAAACGACCAGCAGGATGATTTCAGAGAGGCCTGGAGAGACTTGCATGAACTGATGCTGAGTGAAATGAGCAGAACCAGGAGAACATTATACACAGCAACAACAATATTACATGATGATCAATTCTGATGGACATGGTTCTCTTCAACAATGAGATGATTCAGGCCAGTTCCATCTACACCCAGAGAGAGATCTGGGGGGATCATAACATAACATTCTCACTCTTTTTGATGTTGTTCATTTGCAATTTGTTTTCTTACTCATTATCTTTCCTTTTTGATCTGATTTTTCTTGTGCTACAAGAGAATTGTATAAATATGTTTATACATATTGCATTTAACATATTTTAACATGTTTAACATATATTGGATTGCTTGCCATCTAGGGGAGAAGGTGGGGGGAAGGAGGGGAAAATCTGAAATGCAAGGCTATGCAAGGGTCAATGTTGAAAAATTATCTGTGCATGGACATGGCTCTCTGCAACAAAGAATTGTCTCAAACCAGTTCCAATTGTTCACTGAAGAAAACCATATACACCCTGAGAGAGGGATATGAAATATGGACCACAACGTAACATTTTCATGCTCTCTACTGAGGTTTGCTTGCATTGTGTTTCCTTTCTCTGATTTTCTTTTTTTTTTCTTGTAGATAGGATTTTTCTTGCACAACTTATCAAGTTTTTCAACATTATTAACATGTAATGGACTTCCTGCCATCTAGGGGAGGGGAGGGGACTGGGGGTAAAATTTGTAATGGAAAGCTTTGTAAAGATCAATGCTGGGGAACTACCCATACATATGTTATACAAATAAAAAGCTTTAATTAAAAAAAAGAAAAATTATCTGTGCATATGTTTTGAAAATAAAGAGCTTTTTAAAAAATAGGCTGGAGAAGAGAAGGAAGAAAATGAAGATTTATTTTCTTGAGTTTTAATATTATTTCAGACAGTGGCTGACTAGGCAAGTCATTTAACCCTGTTGCCTAAGTTTCCTCATTTGTAAAATGAGCTTGAGAAGGAAGTAGCAAATCAACTAGTATGTCAAGAAAACTCCAAAGAGGGTCATGAAGCATCAGCAGTGACTGAAACAACTGAATAATAACAAAATGGAGACTGTTGTGAGGATAAAATGAAGTAATGTTTATAGATTAATTAGCACAATATCTGGAACGGAAAAGGTGCTTAATAGATGCTTGCTTTCCCTTTTTCCTTTATTATTAGTATTTTCCCCCATTCCAAAAATTCACAATTTGTAACATTTGGAAAAAGCAAAAGGGATCAAATAGCAAAGTCTTTTCCTCCCCTTTTAATATAAAATTCAACCAAATATAAAATCAGATCTTGCACAATTTCCTTTTTCTCTAGGAGCATCCTAGTGATGTTAATAGCTCTGATTATGAGTGGCTACAGTGTATGGTTGTAAGTTAATACAACATGGTGCAACACAAAGAAACATTTTACACTTTATTTCAAATTTCTAAGTTTCAAAAGTCTGATTTTTTTAAAAGTCTAATTTCAGGTTATATTCTAATATAAAAAAGAAGAAGCTTTTATATCAATGCCAATTGACTAGGCCTTTGATTGGTGGAGTGAGGTAGTGAAAATATAAATGCCAAGTGAGCTTGAGTACATTTGATATAAGACAATTCAGTTCTGCAAAAATCAATTGAGTATCTCCTACTTAGAGGGCACCGACTGGGCTTGGTGATACAAGAAAGAAAAACATTATAGTCCTTGCTTTTCAAAGGTTTATAATATAATAAAGGGGGGAAAATTTATACACAAATAATTATATAATACACACTAGAATATGAATAAATCTAAATGTGAGATCAAAAAGCTGGTGGGGGATTCAAAGAGAAAGGGGAGAGAGGAGAGGAGAAGGTTTGCTAAAATAATTTGGGAAGAAGAAAGGGTGATAAAGAAATTAGGAGCCTCTCCCAATATTAACGGATTAAAGGTTGAATGAATAAAAAGGAAGAGATGGATATGAGAGGTATTTTTCATATTTCTCTAAAGGCAGAACTGCTGGGACTTGACAAGTCAGTAGAAATGGAGGCCGAATTCTGGAGAGCAATGGGGAAGTAGGCCCAAAGGGCTATAAAACTGCACAAACCCTTTGACCCAGCAATGTCACTATTAGGTCTGCATCCCAAAGATCGTGAAAAAGGGGAAAGGATACATACAAAAATATCTACAGCTGTTCTTTTTGGGGTGGCAAAGATTTGGAAATTTAGGGGATAGCCATCAACCAGGAAATGGCTGAGCAAGTTGTGGTATACGAATGTCATAGAATACTATTGTCTAAAAGAAATAAATTATGTGAACTGATGAGTGAAGTGGGCAGAACTAGGAGAACTTTGTGCACAGTAACAGCAACATTGCATGATGTTCAACTATGATAAGGCTTAGTTCTTCTTAGCAATGCAATAATGATCCAAGACAATTCCAAAATTTGGTTGAGGGAAAATGCTGCCTACATCCAGAGAAAGAATTATGGAATCTGAATGCAGATCGAAGCATACTATTTTCACTTTTTTGTTTGTTTCTTTCTTGTGGATTTTCTCTTTTGTTTCAAATCTTCTTTCACAGCATGCCTAATGTGGAAATATGTTTAACATGATTGTGTGTGTATGTGTGTGTATACATATGTATGTATACACACACAAACATATATAACCTGTATCAGATAGCTTTTCTTGGGGAGTGGGGGGAGAAGGGAGAGAAGGGAGGGAGAAAAATGTGAAGCTCAAAATCTTACCAAGATGAATGTTGAGAACTATCTGTAATTGGAAAATAAAATAAAATACTATTTAAAAAAAAAGTGGAGGCTCAAGGTGTGATTCTTAAAGTTTCCAGAGTAAATGACTAGGAAGAATGATAGTAATAGTCATCAGCTTTGTCAGCACAAACTTGGGCAGATTGTGTGGGCCTAATAAGGATTTCTTTATATGCTAATCAACGCCAGCACACAGTATGGCAGGTTAAGGAAGAAGAACAGACTTGTAGGCTTATAAGGGACAGAATACAGAGCTAAGAACTCGAGAAAACCAAGAATAACCAACAAAAGGCAGACACGGGTTTGAAGCTGAGCTGGGTCAGCACCATGGGCTCAGAACAGAGGGGAAGGCAGTTTATAGAATTTCTACGGGTAGAGTCTAAGGGACAGTCAAGTCAGGGTTTCACTTGAAGGCAAGACTTAGGACTTAGGACTTAGGGGAAAAAAAACCCATGTCAAGAACTGCTTTCTGCCCTCCACCACCTGCATCCTTTTCATGCTGGACAACTATTTCATTGGCCCAATAGTAATCATTTTCCCTACAAACTTCCAGTAGAGTAAAATGTAATCAGGGACTGGATCCCATCCAGCCTAGAGAGGAAGGTAGAAAATATAGAGGAAGGAACTCAGAACCACAGAAGCTACTAATATAACAATAAGATGGTATTCCCACCAGCCCTTTTTAGTTCTGGTCTTTGTGCCTCTGTCACAAAAGCAACTGTGATGAAAGCATGGAGCCCCCACATAATAAAGCAGAATCTTGGGGAGCTTTCCCCCAAATCTATGAGGTTTAGGGAGTAATAAATATTCACAGTACCAAAATATGGCTGAGTCACATCCTCCCAAGGGTAACCCTCAGGGCTACTACTCCACTCCACATCACCTCTCCAGAAGGTTTGGGGGATTCTATGGATTTTGTTAGTCTTTCACTGCCAGAGCACACCGGCAGCTACAATTACCTTTGCAGATACTGTCAGATGTTTCCCTTTTTCTTATATTCTTTTTTACAGAAGATGGTTCTCTGGATAAGATAAAAGTAAACATAAGTACATTCACACACATACATAATCAAATTTTCAAATATATATCAAATACTCTATGCAAACATATGTGTATGTGTATATCTACATATATGTGTATATATAGATGCATACAAACACACACATATATGTATATATAAAATCAAATACACAGATGGTTCTGTGATCTCATAAATTTTGGCAGTTTCTCCAACAATGCAGAGAGTTGCAAAAAGATTCAGGTCACAACTCATTCTTATCTTTCCAACCTGAACTCAAGTTCTATTGAATATTTTCCTAAATTTACTAGAATGGGGGAGGAGGGGAGTGATCCACTTAACATGAGAGGGACCTTTTTATGCTTCCTCCTGACACTGTGGAGATTCCAGTAGAGTGATCTAATTGTCTACTTCTTTATCCCTCAGCCTTACCAGAAGATCATAAATACATAAACAAAATCATCTACTGGCCAACTAGTGGCTGGTTAAGTACATTGCCTATAACTATATTGCCTAAAGGCTCAGTTAAGAGAGTCATTATGGGCATGAGCACACATTTTTGTGCTCAGGGCAAACAGTACCATCAGTTTTGAGGAGCAGGACTAAAACCATGTTTTTGTTTACAGTCAGAGATCCAAGGACACAGATGGAGGTTAAGAAAGGGAGAGAAAAAAAGGAAGAGATGGTTACTCCCCAGAACACTGAAATATCATAAATGTTTTCAACAACTTCTAAATCTGACACTCTGGGATTAAGGTCCAATTGCCCCATCCTAATTTCAGCTCTGTCTCTTGGAGTTATACATGGCAGGATAGGTAGAGTTTAAAAATCATGTTCTTCAGAAAAGTGAAGAAAATATACTGATCAAAATGGCATTCTTCATTACTTGATTCCTATACAAAGCTTGCTCACTACTCTCCTAGAGAACAATTATATGTTGGCCACATTTCCTTTCTGTATTAACTTTTTCTGAGATGCCTTATTAGACTATGACCTTCTGCCCCCAATTATTTCAAATTTCTGGAGAGCACATGGCTACAAAACTAGATATATATATATATATATATATGCATATATATATATATACATTTATATATATTTATCTGTCTATTGCTTATAAACTCCAAAGGAGAAAAAAATCAGTAGATTGGATGTACTACTTCTGGCTTTTTGTTAGTTATAAACAGGACCATTTGGATTCATTTTTGCCACTAGCTGAATTTTCCTACAAAAATCTCTGCTTGTGGGTAGTTCTTTTTAAACTAGTCACAATCCAATAAAACTCCTCCTTATAAGAAAGGAAAAAAGTACTAAAGTTCTAGACACAGAATCAGCAAAATTCTGACTTCTGACATATGCTATTATAAATTATTTAAATTCTCTGAGTTTCACCTGTAAAATGGGGATAATAACAATACCTAACTCCCAGGGCAGTTTAAGGAACAAATGAAATAATACATCATTTAATCAATATATATTTATTAAGCATCCAAAATGTGCCAGGCACTGTGCTCATATATGTCAAGTACTCTGGAAATCTTAAAGTGATAGCCACTATTATGATTGCCTTTTGTACAGTCCACACTTCTAGCCACATTGGACTACTAGCTAGCTATTCCTTTGACTCAGTAGCTCCACATATTTCTGCAGTTAGTCAGAAAATATTTATTAAGTGCTTCTACACCAGGCACTTTGCTTAGCTCTGGGGAAACAAAAAGAAGCAAAGGGCAATCTCTGCCCTCAAGAAGCTGACAATCTAATGGAGAAGCTCAAAATCTAAGTCAGTCCTCATATCTGCAACCTGCCTTCCTTCCTCAGCTGCCTCTGCTTCCTGGGAAGTCCTAGGGCAATCCTTCCCCACCCCCATCTTTGGTACTTGTTCTCTTCTTCCTTAGGTTACCTCCCATTTACCTAAGTGTGTATATAGCAGCCTGCTCCAGTAGAATGTAAGGCGCTCGAGGGCAGGCAGGCCCAAATAAATGTTTATAAGTATCCTCTGGATCCATAAGTATGCAATTTACAAAATATTACAACAGCCCTGGGAAGCAGCAACCACCGTGGAAAGAACACTGGATTTGGCACCAGAGGACTTGGGTTTGAATCCTGCCTCTTTTACCTGCTATGACCACGAGTAATCTATCTCACCTTTCTGAACCTCAATTCCTTCATCCATAATACGAGGGTGACCCAGGACTCAATGAGTTGTAAGTCCCATCTAATTCTAAATCTCTAATCTTACAAGTGCTATTAACCCCATTTTGTCACTTGCCATTTGAGGAAACTGAGATCCAGAGAGTTTGTGTCCCTGCTTAATCCAGAAATCCCTCCCCATAGATGCTAAAGTCTTTCTTACGCTATATATGTACAAAAATATAGCAGCTCTTTTTGGGGAGGCAAAGAATTGGAAATTGAGGAGGCATCCATCATTTGGGAAATAGCTAAACAAGTTGTGCTATATGAATATGATAGATTACCCTTCTGCTAGAAGAAATGATGAGCAGGATATATTTGGAAAAACCTGGAAAGACTTATATGAACTGATGTAAAATGTAGTGAACAGAACAGTGTACACAGTAATAATGCTGTATAATGATCGATTGTGAATGGCTTAGCTATTCTCAAGAATACAATGATTCAAGACAATTCCAAAGGATTTAAAACCACCTCCAGAAAAAGAACTGATATAGTCTGAGTGAAGATCAAAAGATATCATTTTTTAAACTATTTTTCTTGGAGTTTTTTGGCCTGTGTTATTTCTTTAATAATAAGACTAATATGGAAATAGTTTTTGCATGATTGTACATGTATAACCTCTATCAAGGTGCTTAACTTCTCAATGAAATGGAAAAGAGGGGAAGGAGGAAGATAATTTGGAACTCAAAACTTTTAAAAACAGATGTTTTAAAAAATTACATGGACTGGAAAAACTATTAAAAATATAATCTTTGTCCTCAAATCATTCCAATAGCTAACTACTTCTTTACTCTCTGATTTTCAAATCTAGTATTTTCCATCTACCTTGCATGCACCTATTTTATACAAGGTATTTTCATGATTGAAATATACAATCCTTGAGGGAAGGGATTAGGATTTGATTATTCTTTGTATCAGTAGAGCTCAGTCAACTGTCTGATACACAGTTGGCACTTAATAATTGTTTGTTCATTGATTCACTGATGAAATTTAATCCAAAACTGGCCTATCAAGAAATCATATAGAAATATTGTTGGCAGCAGGAAGAGAAAAATATAGCTCTTAATTAAACACTAGCAGAGCAAACAATCCTTCAAAAATTAGAGCATCAGTATGAAGACCCTGAAAATGTCACCCAAGAAATATTTCCATTTTTTAAGCAGTTCTTTTTCTACCACACTGATTTGTGACCACCTAATCATTTGCATGTTCAAGGTCTACAAGTATTAGCTTCTAAAACTACTGAACTCTGCTCTTAATGCCCTCCAAGGCAGCAAACATTAACAACTCACTAAATGGCCTTGGATCGTTTTAAAGGATGGAAGGGGGACTCAGGAGAAGAGATTTCTCTTACAAGCTGAAAGTTTCCAAACATCAAGTTATATATTTACCATGGAATAGCAAAGAAAGCAGGTCTGACTATGAGTCATTTGCTGGAGAAAAAGTTCTTGGGGAGAATGGAGTTACATAATACATGGACCTACTACCAAGTAGGGACACATGATTAAATGTAGGAGGCGTCAGGACCCAAAGAGAACTGAAGAAAGTATTAGCTTGAGTGGGGTTCATGGCATATAATCTCTAGTATTAAACCACCTATGATTCTAGATAGTTGCTTGAATTTAGGCAAAGTTATTGTATAGCACTCTGAACACTGAATCATAATCCTTTAGCAAATGATCAATATGAGTCCTCCTAATCATCTCAACCAGTAGGCAGTAGAGAGAAAGATAATAAATAAGTTTATAGCGTTCACTTTGTGCCAAGAGATTTTATAAATATTATTTATTTGATCCTAACAATCCTGTGAGGTAGGTGTCAATATTATCCCCATTTTACAATTGAGGAAACTGAGGCAGCAAAGATTAACTGAGTCACCCAGAATCACCCAGTTAATAAGTGATATGAACAAACCTCAATTCCACAGCTTTTGTCAAAGATTTTTAACACATATTGGTCTTTCTGACATACTATTCTTCAACACGGCAGGGCAGACCTCCACCAGGGGCTATAGAAACCAAGTAGCTTCAAAAGTGCATGTCTCAGACCTACCAAAAAATCTTATTAAAGAGAATATATAAACACTGAAAATTCCATTTTGGGGACAGATTTTGGCACTGGAGACTGAGCCTCAGAAAGCCCCTTCAGTTCTCCAAATGCTTTTGGCCATGCAAGAAAACATAATCTCAAGCTGGTCCATATACAAGTTATCAGTGGATCTACGGGGAATTCCTCTTAGACTGCACCAAGAAGGGTACTTTGACCCATACATGTCAGTTCCATAGTGGAAAGTATGAAAAATTTCTCCAGAAGCTACGGAAGACCTTATGGAAGAATATTATAGAATATTCTATATTCTCTTCTATTAATCTGGGTAATTTATATTTTTTGTAAATATCAGCCATTTCACTTAGATTATTAGAGCTATTGGCATTTAGTTGGGCAAAATAGCTTCTAATAATTGCTTTAATCATTGGTGGTGAATTCCCTTTTTCATTTTTGACACTGGTCATTTTCTTTTTTTTTAAATCAAATTTGCCAATGGCTTATCTTTTTTATTGCTTTTTTTTTTTTTACCATAAAAGCAGTTTCAAGTTCTACTTATCAGTTCAATCATTTTCTTATTTTGATTTTTATTAATCTCTACTTCAATTTTTGATATTTCTAATTTGGCATTTAGTTTCAGGATTTTAAATATGTTCTTTTCCCATTCTTTAGTTGCATGCCTAATTCATTGATCTGCTCTTTTTCTATTATTATTGATGCAAGTGTTTAGAGATATAAAATTTTCCCTAAGTACTGCTTTGGCTGCATCCCATAAATTTGGTAGTTTGTCTCATTGTTGTCATTCTCTTTAATGAGATTATTTATTGTTTTGTATGATTTTTTCCTTTGATGCACTCATGCTTTAGGATTAGATTAGTTTCCAATTAATTTTAATCTATGTTTTCAAGGCTCTTCACTGAATATAATTTTAATTCATCATTATCTGAAAAGGATGCATTTAATATTTCTGTTTTTAATGATTTGGTTGTGAGGTTTTTATGTCCTAATTCAGGGCTATTTTTATGTAGGTGCTATATACCACTGAGAAAAAGGTTTATTTCTTTGTATTACCATTCATCTTTCCTCAGAAAACCTTAGACACTTAAAAACAGAACTGGCTAATCAGCAGATGGTCTGGCTCCAACAAGTGAAAGGGTCTGTTTTATAGGATGCCCATCCTCTAGGAATCTAAGCCAGAATTTGATATTGGATATTCCTTAATCTACTTGACTGATTTTTGTAGGACTAGGTGTGCCCATTGAGAAAAATAAGGATGATGATTATAGAGTAGACAACATGATGAAGAGATGTCCAGGATAACATAAGACTCCCAGACACAGTCCCTGGACTGACCAGTCCTTATCAACACCCAGCATGGAACCTTGCACACATTTAAAAAAATAAATCCAATTAATTTGAATTCCTTGAGTCCATTTCTTTCTCTCCCTAGAAATTGTATTTGTTTTATAAACACTTTTTAATGGGGGGATGGAGCCACGATGGCAGAAAGCAGACACGACACTCTGTGACCTCCTCTGACCTTCTCTCAGACCCACAGCAGATGAAGCCTCTGAACTGGTTCTGGAGTCAAAGCACGCCCAATGTTTGGACTACAACACATTCCCAGCAGAAGCTACCTTGGAGGAGCTCCAGAGCAGGTCTGTTTCAGTCAGGGAGGGGGACAGTCTGCCAAGTCCAGACTGCATGCAGCACAAGGAGAAGGGGCAGGAAGCTGGCCAGGACCCAGAGTGGGGCAGAGTCTAAGTACCTGGGAAGTCTCTGTGAGACTCTTGGGACACCTGCCCTGGTTGCGGACAGGTGCTTTGGCAGATCTGCCTTTTGTAAAACGTAAATTGTAAACTGCTGAGAATGCCAGACCTGGCCCCCATTGCCCAGCACTACTATACAAACTATTTGAAAAAATAGGGACAGAAGGTATACTACCAAATTCCTTCTATGAGACTGATATGGTGCTGATAGCTAAACCAGGTAGGGAGAAAACAGAGAAAGAAAACTATAGACCAATTTCCCTAATGAATATTGATGCAAAAATTTTAAATAAGATATTAGCAATGAGATTACAGAAAGTCATCCCCAGGATAGTACACTATGACCAAGTAGGATTTATACCAGGGATGCAGGGCTGGTTCAACATTAGGGAAACTATCAGTATAATCAATTATATTAATAGTCAAACTAACAAAAACCATAGGATTATATCAATAGATGCAGAAAAAGCATTCGATAAAATCCAATACCCATTCCTATTAAAAACACTGGAGAGTATAGGAATAAATGGGCTTTTCCTCAAAATAATCAGTAATATCTATTAAAACCATCAGCAAGCATCATATGTAATGGACACAAACTAGAACCATTCCCAATAAGATCAGGAGTGAAACAAGGTTGCCCACTGTCACCATTACTATTTAATATTGTATTAGAAGTGTTAGCTTTGGGAATAAGAGAAGAAAAAGAGATAAAAGGAATTAGAGTAGGTAATGAAAAACCAAATTGTCACTCTTTGCAGATGACATGATGGTATACTTAGAGAACCCTAGAGACTCAACTAAAAAACTACTAGAAACAATTCACAACTTTAGCAAAGTTTCAGGATTCAAAATTAATCCACATAAATCATCAGCATTTTTATATATTACCAACAAAGTTCAGCAGCAAGAGATACAAAAAAAGAAATTCCATTCAAAATAACTTGATAGTATAAAATATTTGGGAATTTATCTGCCAAGGACAAGTCAGGAGCTATACGAACTAAACTATAAAACACTTGCCACACAAATGAAATCAGACCTAGTCAACTGAAAAAAAAAAACATCATGGGAAGACCGAGCGAATATAATAAAAATGACAATACTACCCAAACTAATTTACTTATTTATTGCCATACCAATCAAACTCCCAAAAAATTATTTTACAGATCTAGAAAAAATAGTGACAAATGCTGATGAAGGTGGTCTAGCTGTGCCAGACCTAAAACTATATTATAAAGCAGTGGTCATCAAAAACATTTAGTACTAGCTAAGAAATAGAATAATCAATCAGTGAAATAAAATAGGATCACAGGACAAACTAGGCAATAACTATAGCAATCTAGTGTTTGAAAAACCCAAAGACCCCAGCTTTTAAGTACTCACTATTTGACAAAAACTGCTGGGAAAATTGGAACTAGTGTAGAAGAAATTAGGGCTTGACCCAAACCTAACACCATATACCAAGATAAGATTGAAATGGGTTCATGACCTAGATATAAAGAGTGATATTATAAGTAAATTAGAGGAACATAGGATAGTTTACCTCTCAGACCTGTGGAGAAGGAAGGAATTTGTGTCCAAAGAAGAACTAGAACTCTTAATTGAACACCAGATAGATAATTTTGATTATATTAAGTCAAAAAGTTTTTGTACAAACAAAACTAATGCAGACGATTATTTATAAAAAGCTTTAATAAATAAAAAACACTTTTTAATGTAAATTGGATTCTTTTGTAAGATGTAACCTTATTGTCTAGCAGACTGCCTTGCACATAGTAGATGTTTACTTTTTACAGGAACTGATTATTTGAAATGTGAAGGTTTGAATATGAATGGACCCGTTTGGGGAGGGTTTGAGGTCCTCTCTGGATTTTATAAATTTAATGTTAGCAGGTCCAGAAAAAAAAATGAATACTGCAAAGAAGCCATACATCACTGGTGGTAATGGAAAGAATGAGAGGATGCTCCCTCCTGTTCAGATCAGTCCCTAAAGATCTGAGTTAGGAAACACTGTGAGATATGTAGTCTATATCTACTCTCTCTTGCTTCCCAGTAGTATTAGGAATTGGTTAACTAGTATAGTATAATTCAATCCATTGTGCAGAACAACCCTTGGAAAGTCACTTTGTGGTCTCGGTATTTCTTTTCCTTCTTTCATTCATGCAATCAATGAATAAACATTAATTAAATACTAACTATATAACAGATAACATACTAGGGATCCAAAAACAAGGACAACCAAAAAAAGAAAGCACCTGCCCTCAAAGAGCTTACACTCTAGTGAGAAGTTACTAAGCACAGGCCATATTGCTTTGGAGCTAGAATATAGACAAAGAAAGATACATGATATTTTGGTCCCTGTTCCCAAGGAACTTGTGATAGTCAAGTCAGCAAATACTGAATAAGCTACATGCTAGGTTTTGTGTTATGTAACAGGTGTGCAAAAAAGGCAAAACAGTTTCTGTCCTCAAGGAGCTTTCAATCTAATAGGAGAGATAACATGCAAACTACATACAAATAAGATATATACAGGATATATTGGGGGTAACCTCAGAGGGAAAACATAAAGGGGAATTGGAAAAGGCTTCTTACAGACATTTTAGTTGATACTTGAAAGAAAAAAAGTTAGAAGCTAGAGGTGAGGAGAGAGAGTATTCTAGGTTGGGATAAAGAAGCAAAGAAAACAGAGTCAGAAAAAATAATGATGAATGTTGGAGGGGATGTGGGAAAACTGGGACACTAATATACCGTTGGTGGAGTTGTGAGCTGATCCAACCATTCCAGAGAACAATTTGGAACTATTATACATGTATAGGCATATATATATATATGTGTGTGTGTGTATGTATGTATATGTATATGTATGTATGTATATTATATATGTGTACACATATATACATATAATATATATATATATATATAGCCAAAGGACTATCAAACTGTGCATGTCTTTTGATCCAGCAGTGTCTCTGCTGAGCTTGTATCCCAAAGAGATCATAAAAAAAGAAAAGGACCCACATGTGCAAAAATGTTTGTGGCAGCCCTTTTTGTAGCAGCAAAAAACTGGAAACAGAAGGGATACCCATCAATTGGGGAATGATGCAATAAGTTATGGTAAATAAATATAATGGAATATTATTGTTCAATAAAGAACAATCAACAGGATGATTTCAGAAAGGCTTGGGGAGATTTACATGAATTGTTACTAAGTGAAGTGAGTAAAACCAAGAGAACATTCATTGTACACAGTAACAGCAAGATTATGCGATGATCAACAGTGATGGACTTTTTTCCCCAAGAATGAGATGATTCAAAGCAATTCTAATAGACTTATGATGGAAAGAGCCATCCACATCCAGAAAGAGAACTATGGGGACTGAATGTGGATCAAAGCATAGTACTTTCACCTTTTGTTGTTATTGTTGTTTGTTTGCTTGTTGTTGTTTTTTTCTTTCTTGTGTTTTTCCCCTTTTGATCTGAATTTCTTGCACAGCATGATGAATATGGACATAGATTTAGAAGTGCTGCACGTGTTTAACCTATATTGGATTTCTTGCTGTTTTGGGAAGGGGACAGAGAGGAGGAGAGGGAGAAAAATTTGGAACACAAGGTTTTGCAAAGGTGAATGCTGAAAACTATCCTTGCATGTATTTAGAGAAAATATAAAATAATATTAAGGGGAAAAAGAAAACAGTGAAAAGATGGAATGTCATGTGTCAGGAATATTGAGGAGGCTAATGTCACTGGATTATGGAGCACATAACAGGGAATACAGTATAAGAAGACTAGACAAGAAGCGACACAGATTTCCTATTTGGTCTTGGGGTGGAGGGGAGAAATGTGGTCAGACTTGTGCTTAAAAGATCATTTTGATAGTTATAGAGAGGATGGATTTGGGTGGGGAGAATGTTCTAGTAGGAAAGGTTCATTTGCTTACTTAACAGACATTTATTAAACAACTACCATGTTCTGAACCCTCCATTAAAATCCATGTCACATTGTGACCTGGAGTTGTTGAAGGCAATTTCAGGGGAGCACAGATTCTCTGAGGACTTGTAGTCAAACTACTTCACTGAGCTTAATGCAACATCTAGCTGCTCTATGCTCAGAGTCCATCCTGGAGCTCCTTCTATTGGACCAGAACCATAGGGCAATTGTGCTGACATAAGGAGATCCAAGGCTTTCAATCAACCAAATGTGCTGGGTCTTATTTCTCAGAAGTGATGTTCTCAGACTTATAAGCTGTGTACAGTGTATGTACACGTGTACAATGCCCTGAATGTAATTAAATGCATCCAATTTCATTATCCAATGACTCAGTTATCCTGGCAGGTCCTCATATAAACAACAAACATGGAAGGATGTCTATAATTAAAACGAGCTGTTGCTTTGGAAGTAGATAGGAGGTCTATGGCTAAGGAAGGGTTCAGATGAAGTGAGCTCCTGAACTCCATTGCTCTTTATACATACCTCCTTCCAGAAGTAGTGCCTGAGTTCTTGCTACAAAGGTGCAAGAATGAGCCATGGGTCTCTAGCCAAGACCCCACACATGGTTATTTCTAACTTCTGATGACCTTGATGGAGATGCTACATCAGTTGGTTTGTCCTGCCTTACAAACATGTGCCTGGGCCAAGAAATCAGCAGGTTTTCTGAACCCTTGCTAATTTCCATTCTGACCCAGAGAAGTAAAAATGTCAGAACATATCAATGCCATACCCTTATCCCTGAGGCTCCCTACAGTCCTGGTTATAGGAGGGTAAGCATGGGAACCAAAATGACTCACGTCTCATATTCTGGACCTCCCACATGACCAAGTGAATGCTGAATGAAAGAATTTTCAGGCATAATAACCCTTCCTCTCATATTACCTCAAATCAATACCCCTTCAATTTTTTATTGTTTTAATGACAAGCCTTTAGATAAAAATTGGCCTTTTAATGCCATGGTATCCCTGGAAAATGAGCAAACTAATGATATTAATTGAGCCTTAGAACTATATTTCCAGATTGTGGATTGGGATGACTTGGCCACTCAACTCTCGACTCAGCAATTCTGTTTTAACAACTTAACAAGAACAATTTAACTTTAACAACAATAGCTAACATTCACATAGCACTTACTATGGGCCAGGCACTGTGTTAAGCATTTTACAATTATTTTTTCATTTAGTCTTCATAACAACCTGAGGAATAGGTGCTATTATTATCTCCATCCTATAGATAAGGAAAATGAGACTAACAGGTTAAGTGACTTTGCTCAACTTCATGCAGTTAGTAATAAGTGACTGAATTTGAATTCAGATGTTCTTGATCCCAGGTCTAATACTGTATACACTCTGTTACCTAGCTTCCCCATAGCTTGGTTTACATAGTCACCTCAAACAAATTCTCCTCTATATGCTGGATTTTCCCAATGACACATTAAAACAATTTTTCATATTCTTTTTTTTCATTTTGCATTCCAAATTTTCTCCCTCCCTCTCTCATCTCTCCACTCCCTAGAATGGTAAGCAATTTGATAAAAATTATATATTGCACTAGGCTTTCTAACCAAGCCTTCCCACCACCATCTATAGAATCAATGTCCTTCTGGAGGAATGGATATCACTAAGTTTTATATACAACACTACTAATGAATAGAGAATACAAACAAAATGTCAACCACTAACAAGAGAGCATTCCTGGCAGTCCTTGAGCAGAAGAGAGAATGGCTGGCTATCTACCCATAATTGCACCAGCGTATCTTTCCAGAAAAAGATTGGAGGCTCATTCTCAATTAATCAGGTGCTCAGTCTGTTGGTCTGCTGATAAGAGCTACTCTCCCAACTTCATCATTATAAGCTATTTTAATAATGTTCATGAAAACAACTTCATTTTGAACTCAAATTATATTCTCTTAATCTCCGTGTATCATTCCTAATGACAAATAACCAAAAAAACAAACAAACAAACAAAAAAACCCAACAAAAACCATTGTGCCTGGAATCTTCAGTTCACAGATGCATCAGGACATCTCCATTACCTAATGGACCAGAACTGAGGAAAGAATAAAGCAGAAAGTGTATGCTATGGAACTGATGAAGAACTTTCCCTAAGATGCTGCCCCAATAAGTCTGGGGTTTGAAGATCCAGGACATGGGATGTGCCCTCAACTTTCACAATCTATGATTTTCAAATCCAGCCTGTGATGCTATGATCAGTGGCTGAGTCATCAGAAGGCGACTGGTTACAGTGGGGAGGTACAGCAGCATCCAGGACAAAGACTCGGGGACCTCTAGGAGGCAATATGAGTTCAGGCAAAGGACCCCCTCCTTGCATGTGGCTCTCAACACCTGCATCCTAGATCTGCTTTGGACAGATCCCTTACTCCCCTCACCTTAACCCCTGGATATCAGCACCCAGCAGTCCTGGTCATGGAGCCTCTTGGCCCTCTGGGTGTCTTAGACCCGCCTCCCAGGCCCTAGGAAAGGATGGCCCATTCTCTCTGCCTGGGGATTTTCCTAATTACCAGCATCTGCTGGTCCTGCCTTAGGCAGAGACCAGGACCCGTGGGACCAGAGCCATTTGCTGGAAATGTCACACTCAGTGGACAGCTGGAAATTTCGATTAGTGTGAAGCAAAAATACTCAAGAAAAAAGTGCCAAGCAGTCAAAAAAATTAGCAGAAGGGAAGTGACTTCTAATGAACAGCCATCTCTAACGAGCACTCTTGGGAGGACAGGGTGGGCAGAGAGAAGGAAGGGCAAAGTGTAAGAGCTGTTGTTCTGGTTCATCTGTAGGCCCCAGCATGCATCTGATTGGGAATCCCATGACTGAGGGATCTCAGAGAGCCTGTGGCAATAGTCACATCTTGTAGGAAGGCATCAAGAGGTGGGAGGCAGCCTAAAAATGAGGCAGGATAGCACCTGGCACTTGCCTAGCAGTGACAGGTACTTAGGACTCCCTCCCACCCCATCACAACCCCCCTCCTTCCCAGGCAGGCCCCCTTCTTTGAAATCAGAAAGGGAAAGGATGGCCATTTCTTTGTAGTCCATCTACAAGGATTCTGGCTCTCTGTGGCTGTTTGTTGTTGGATCTGCTTGAGGCACCTGTTGCACGTGCGCTCACAAAATTACATTATATAAATTGTATGTATGTGCAGACGTTAGCAGCTTGAGACCTGACCCGAATTCTGGACGTGGTAGCTCGTGCATTTCTTCTCAGCCCTAGACTGATTTGGGACAGTGACGACGTTTGAGCCCTGACTCTGAGGTTAACCTGGGAGTTCTTGAAGGTGCCCACAATATTCAGGAGGCAGAGTGGCAGGGGCTGCAGGAGTACAGCTACAGCAGCAGAAGGGGGAGGTGATAATTCCAGACCTAGCCTAGACTTACAGGACAGGTAGGGCTGCAGCGGATACAGCTCCAGGTCTGGAAGCCTCAGGTCCTGAGTTCAAATCTGGCCTCAGACACTCACTGGCTGTGTGACCCTGAGCCAGTCACTTAACCCTGCCTGCCTGAGTTTACTCATCTGAAAAGTGAGCTAGAGAAGAAAATGGCAAATGACTATTATCTTTTTAAGAAAATCTTTATATTAATAACCAAACTAACAAAAACCATAGGATTATCTCCATAGATGCAGAAAAAGCATTTGATAA
>JAJPUD010007022.1:91066-116552 GCA_023553655.1 Myrmecobius fasciatus
TTTATTCCAAATTCATTTTAGAGCTTTGTTTTAAAATTTAATGAAAACTAGGCTATTTTATTTATAAAACACAAATGAAAGCATTTTTCCTTTTTAATTTCATATATTTAATTACAAATGTCAACTACATTTTTTTAAGGTAAAGTTAAAAGATTATTTCAGCCAGATCAATATGAGAAAAAATACTAAACTATTATTTCAAGGAAATAACCTGATCTTTACATTTCTTCTCTGCTTTATTTGCAGTTGGAAAAATAAAGATTAGCTTTCCAACATTTTCAACTCCCAAATGATTCATCAATTTAGATTAATTTAATCAAAATTAGAAAACAGATTTATTACTTGGGTAGATGTTTAAAGTTTTATTTTCTTTTTAATAATCTCTGTTGATTCTGAAATATGTAACTCCTGTGGCTCTTTACTGATGTGATTTAAAAACTTCACCGGTAAACATTTCTTGCATGGGTCACCCTTATTATTTAAATTTTTTTTTTTATAATTGACATGCTATTTTTAAGCTTTATTTTAAATTAATGGAAGAAGTCTGGCAAAGGGTAGAGAGCATTGTGACCGGAGTCAAAAAACTTGAGCTCTGTCATTAATTAGTAGTGTAGTGTTTGGCAAGCCACTTAACCTCAGGCTTGTTCTCTTAGTCTCTTATCAATGTCTTCATCTCTGAAAACAAGAATTGGACAAGAAGTCTTTTGGAGTTCTAATATTTTATGATACAAATATTACCTTTGTATAGCATTTCTGATGGATTATTTTTTCTAAACAGTATTTTAACAAACAAATATCATTCTGAATCAAATCCATCCAACCTAGGACTTGCATTTATTGCACTTGCAGAGTCAGACTAGACTAGAGGTCACTTCCAGATCCAGGTATGTGATTCTAAGACATCTGAAAGAAGCCTTTTGGAGAATAGGATTACTATGGAAAGTTTAGAGATATATCCCAAATGTACCTAAGAGTACCGTTATAACCTTTTGCCAATCCATTATTTAGAAATGCCCCCAATCAAGCTCTTTACACGGCATCTCTTGGCTCCTGATATTTTCTCTAGCTGTCCTCCAGATTCCTCCACTCTGACTACTGGCCTCCATGAGTTCCCTTAAGTTTCAACTAAAATCCCATCTCTGACTAGGCCTTCCCTGCCCCCACCTACTTCTGGCCCCTTTCTTGGTTGATTATTTCCTCTTTACCTCATATATAATTTGCTTTATATGTATCTGTTTACCATTAAATTGCAAGCTTGAGGACAAGGCCTTCTGCCCTTTTGGCATTTCTAATGCTGGGCACGGCACTGGAGCATTTTTGATGGTTGTCAAAGCTACTGGAGGGGTTTGCCCCTTTCTCCTTGGGCTTGTTTTACAGATGAGGAAACTGAGGCAAACAGAATTAAGTGCCTTGCCCAGGGTCACACAGCTAGGAAGTGTGATTTGAACTTGGGAAGCTGCGGCTCTTTGTGTCTACCAGCACAGTGTTCTATCCACTGCACCATCTAGCCATCCAGGTTGGCACATAATAAGTGCTTAATAAATGTTTATTGATTGGTTAATTGATTATATCTTCAACTTATAACAACATCTAGAGTTATATCCACTTACCATCTGCCACGAAAAGCAGTATTTTCTTTTTATTAGTCCTGGAATTATCTCTTCCAAACTTTAAGGGGGACTGAAAACAAAGGGGGTGGACTGGCTGATCTCACATGATTTCACCCTTATGATTTGACGATGTTTTAAGGCCTAATTAACATTTTCAAAGCCTTGTTGAGGCTCCGAAAGTTATGGAATAAGATCATTATCACTCAAGCTTCTTGTCCTAATGAGTGTGAACTTTCCCAGCATAGCTTAGGCCTTGCTTTCCTGCTACTTCCACTGTTGACTAATGAGCCTAATTGGTTCTAGGCCTATTTCCAGCAGTCCCGCTTCACTGTCAGCTCTCCCTGTGACAATTCACTTTTGCTCAAGATCACCTCTCTCGAGTTTGTCTCAACGGCTCCTCTCCCCCCCCCCCGGAGGGTCAGATCTGGACAGAGAATATGAAGGAGAGCCCTCCACGGCCGGCCTGGTCCACACGGGGAAATGTGGCAGCTGGCATCTCTCAGTGAGGGGCAAGGGAAAGTCATGCATCGCCCGCTGGACTTCAGTCCAGAGCCCCTGAGTCACAGCCCCTCTCAGACACTTGCGTTAGCTTGATGGCTAAAAGAAAGGCCCTTCACTCCTCTGGACCTCATTTCCTTCCTTTATAAACTGAGGATTATGATAGCTCCACTACCTACCTCACAAGGCTGTGGAGAGGCTCAAATGCTATAATGTATGTAACCCAGATGATGAGAAAAGCTGAGCATCTTGGAATCAACCTTTCTACCAGGACACTGATACATTGTTGTTGGAATCCAGCCATTCTGGAGAGCAATTTGGAGCTATGCTCAAAAAGTTATCAAACTTTGCATGCCCTTTGACCCAGCAGTGTTTTTATATCCCAAAGAGATCTTAGAGGAGGGAAAGGGCCCCACCTGTGCAAGAATGTTTGTGGCAGCCCTTTTTGTAGTGGCTAGAAACTGGAAACTGAAAGGATGCCCATCAATTGGAGAGTGGCTGAATAAATTATGGTATATGGATGTTATGGAATATTATTGTTCTGTAAGAAACAACCAGCAGGATGATTTCAGAGAGGCCTGGAGAGACTTGCATGAACTGATGCTGAGTGAAATGAGCAGAACCAGGAGATCATTATACATGGCAACAACAATATTACATGATGATCAATTCTGATGGACATGGCTCTCTGCAACAATGAGATGTTTCAGATCAATTACAATAGACTTCTGATGGAGAGAAGCATCTCCACCCAAAGAAAGAGAAAACTATGGGGAGTGAGTATGGAATCCAACATAGGATTTTCACCTTTTACTTTTTTTCTCATTTTTTTCCCTTTTTGATTTGATTTTTCTTGTGCAGCATGATAAGTGTGGAAATATCTACAGAAGAATTGCACATGTTTAACATATATTAGATTACTTGCTATCTAGGAGAAGGAGTAGAAGAAAGGGAGGGAGAAAACATTGGGAACACAAGGTTTTGTAAGAGTGAATGCTGAAAACTATCTTTGCATATATTTTGAAAATAAAAAGCTATTATTTTAAAAATCAACCTTTCTAATTGTGCTGCTGGTGCTAGAGAAGACTTCTGAGATTCCCTTAGAAGGCAAAGAGATCAAACCAGTCAATACTTAAAGAAGTTAATTCAGGAGATTCACTGGAAAGTCAAATATTGAACCTGAAGCTTAAATACTTTGGCCAGTAAGAAGATGGGGCTCATTGGAAAAGATCCTGGAAAAGATTGAAGGCAAAAGGAAAAGGAGATGGCAAAGGAAGTGATGGATAGAAAGTGTTATGAAAACAAGGAACATGAATTTGGACAAACATTAAATGATATTGGAGGATAGAGGGGCCTGCCAGGCTGTGGTCCTTCGAAGAATTAGAGACAACTAAATGACTGAACAGCCAAAAATATCAACTATATGAATGTTAGAGATTATGAAGTGAAAACTGGCAATGTAGGCAATGGCAAAAAGCCACAGGACAGAATAGGAAAATGTAGTAATATGAGAGTTCCAAAGGGATTTTCTTCTCAATTTAAAATTTTTTTAGTTTATTTGTTAAATATTTTCCCATTTATTTGCCAACTAGGAGAGGGGGTGGAGGGAAGGGGGGAAACTGGAACACAAGATTTTGCAAGGGTCAATGGTGAAAAATTATCCTTGTATATGTTTTGAAAATAAAAAGCTTCAATAAAAATATTTTCCAATTACATTTTTTTAAAAATTTCTTTACTATTCATTTTTTTAAAGTTTTGAGTTCCAAATTCTCCTTTTCCCATCCTCTACAGCCCTTTCAGAGGGTAAGCAATATAATATGGATTATACATGTGAAGTCGTACAAAACATTTCGATATTCACCATGTTGCAAAAGAAAACACACATACAAAAAAAAAAAAAAACCACCAAGAAAGACAAAGTGAAAAAAGCACGCTTCAAGTTTTCATCATCTCTCTCTCTCTCTGGAAGTAGAAAGCATTTTTCATTATTGGGTCCATTGACATCGCTACACTGATCAAAACATCATCCAAGGCAAAGTCACAGTTGATTGTCATTACATTATTGCTGTTACATTAGTCTGCTGATTTTACTTTGTGCCAGTTCATATAAAGCTTCCCATGTTTTTCTGAAATCAGACTACTTATCATTTCTTACAGGATAACAGTATTACATCACAATTATAATCCTCAACTTGTTTAGCCATTCTCCAACTGATGGGCTTCTCCTCAATTTCTAATTCTTTGCCACCACAAAATCAGTTGCTTTAAATATTTTTGTACATATAGATCCTTTCCCCCTTTGATAAGAGATCAAAATATACAGACCTAGCAGTGATATTGCTAGCTAGAAAGGCAAGCACTTTCATAGTCTTTTGGACATAGTTCCAAATTGTTCCCCAGAATGGAAGAATCCGTTCACAGCTCTACCAACACAGCTTTAGTACTGAAGGGGTTGTGTTTTTGAGGGCAGGCCTCCTGCAGAATTCAGCATTTAAGTTGAATCTTGAAGGAAGTTTATTTCTAAGAGATGGTGCATTTTTGATCTTCCATCATTCAGTTGTGTCCAGCTCTCCATTTTACCATATGGCATTTTCTAGGAAAAGATACTGGACTAGTTTGTTATTTCCTTCTCCAATGGATTAAGGCAATTAGACAGTAAGTGATTTGCCACAGGTCACAAGCCAGTGAGCATCTGAGGCTAGATTTGAATTTGGATCTTCCTAAGTTCAGGTCAAGCACTTTATCTACTAAGCCACCTTCTACCTGATAATGATGCATTGTCTCCCAATTTCAAATTTGTAACACTAAGTTTTGGCACAATTTTATGCTGCCTTGTAATATTAATTATTGTTTACTGAATTTACATTATTTTATTCATCTTTGTATCGTCTGCTATATATAGCACAATATTTTTAAATATGGAAGGGTACTTGGGAATATATCTACAAGTCACTCAAAGGCTATATGAATCTATGTATCTGTCTGCCTTTTAATTTCAGAAATGAAGACCTTAATAACTGGAGAAACATTTATTGTCCATGAGTGGATTGAGCCAATATAATAAAAATTACATTATCACCTAAATTAATTCAATCTGGCACCAAACTCCCCAAAAAAATTTTATAGAGACAGAAAAAAGTAATGACCTTTTTATTAAATCTTTTTATTTTCAAAACACATGCATGAATAATTTTTAAACATTAACCCTTGCAAAACCTTGTGTTCTAATTATTCCCCCCACCCTACCCCCAAGATGGGAAGGATTCCAACATGTTAAACATAGTAAAAATATATGTTAAATCCAATATATGCATACATATTTATACAATTATCTTGCAGCACAAGAAAAATCAGACCAAAAGGGGAAAAAATGAGAAAGAAAATAAAATGCAAGCAAATAACAAAAAGAGTGAAATTACTATGTTGTGATACAAAAAGAGTGATGTTGTGATCCACACTCAGTTCCCACAATTCTCTCTGGGTGTAGATGGCTCTCTTCATCACAAGATCACTGGAACTGGCCTCAAATCATCTCATTGTTCAAAAGAGTCATGTCAAATGGGGCAATTTTCATTAAATTTTTATATACAAAAAACTAAAATAATTTTAAAAGGAGCCACTAATTAACAGTTTCTTAATTAAAGGTATCATTTCCAAGATATCTTATGTATTTGATTACTTAATAAATAAGATATATTCAATGTATTCGTTTCTAAAATTTGTAAGATATATTCAAATTTATAGGGCTAAGAAACGGATCCCAACTGATAAAAGGTCAAAGAACACTCTCTCTTTCTCAGGCATTTTTTAAAGGAAAATTGCAAGCTATAAACAATCATTAGAAAAATTCTCTAAACCATTAAACAATTAATGAAATACAAATTAAAATGACTTTGATGTTCTACATCATACCTATTAGACTGAACAAATATCAAAGATATTGCTCCTCCAGCAGGGAGAGAGAGAAAAAGAAACTGCATTCAATATAACTACAGAAACTATGAGAGTGTACATATCAAGATTCACCCAGGAATCTATGACTAACTATAAAACACTTTATCCTGAGATAAGGACAGACTTAAATAATTGGAGGAACATTAATTGCTAATGAATATGCCAAGTCAATATAATGAAAATGATACTATTCAAATTTACTTATCAATTCAGTGCTGAACCAATCATATTCCCAAAAGAATATTTTATAGGCTTAGAAAAATAATAATAAAATTTGTGTTAAAGGATAAACTGTTAACAATTTCAAGGGCAATAATGGAAAAATGGAAAGTATGGAAGGGGTCTATCAGTATCAGATCTCAAAAATCATATTAAAAAGCAATAATAATTTTAAAAATTTGGTATTAGAAGAGAGGAGACAGAGCCAGAGAGAGAAGAATCAGAGAGAATTAGTGGAACAAATTAGGTATACAAAATACAGAACTAAATAAACATTGTGTTTGATAAAGCCCCAAACTCAAGTTACAGAGGGAAAAATAGACACTATTTGGGGAAAACTTTGGGGAAAATGGGACATCAGTTTGGCAGAAATTAGTTGAGACCAATATCTCACAGTATATAGCAATATAAACTCCAAATGAATATATGACCTAGACATAAAAGGTCACATCATGAACTACTTGGAGGGGAAAAAAAGTTATTTTCAGATCTGTGGACAGTTCAAGACTAAAGAAATAAAAGAGGGTCATAAAATTTAAAATAGACATTTTAATTACCTAAAATGTGCAGATAAAATTAATATGGTAATAATTTAAAGGGAAACAAATTACTGAGGGGAAATGTTTCCAAGAAGTTTCTCTGATAAAGATAAGGAACTGATTCAAATGTTTATGGCCAATAGAGAACTCCCAATAGATATAGAGTCAAGAAATAAGAACAGGCAATTTTAAAAGAAAAAAAATCCAAGCTTATTTTTAATAACTAATAAAGAAATGCAAATTAAAACAACTTTGAAGTTCTACCTCGTGCCTATCAGATTGGTAAAAATGCTAAAGGCGGGAAATGGAATGTTTGGAAGGACTGCGAGAAAGTAAATTATTACAGCCCCGTGGATGGAATTGTATAACAATAGTCCAACTATTTTGTAAAGCAATTTGGAACCATGCCCAGAAAGTTATTAAACTGTTTCTATCCTTTGACTCCATTATAATTATGATAGGTTTATACCCCCAAAGAAATCAAAGAGAGAAGAAAAGAGATTTACATGTACAAAAAGTTATTTAACTGTTAACATCCTTTGACTCAGTCATAAGGTATATGACTATATACCTTATGGCCTAAAGCCCCAGAGAAAGCAAAAATACTTACAGCCCCAAATTAGAAACTAAGGGTCTATGCTTCTATTAGGGAATGGCTTACCAAATGATGTTATATGAATGTAATGGAATATTACTGTGCCATGAGAAATTACTAAATGTATAATTTCAGAGGAAACTCAAGATATCTATGAAGTGACACAGAATTAAAAGAGCAATTTATACAATGATAACAATTATATGAAAAAAATTTTCTGATTCTTTAGAAATTTGAACTAGGCAAAGATCAATGAATCCAAGAGAATGAAGGTGAAGCTCACTGCTTCTCTCCTGACAAAGAGGTAATGAACTTAAAATCTAGAAGGAGGTAAAAATTTTCAGACATAGCTAAAGTAGGAATTTGTTTTTCTGGGATATGAGAATATGCATTGAAGGATTTGTTTGATTTGTTTTAAATTTGTTTGTAGACAGTAGTGAAAGATTAAATTGATGGATTAAAAAAATTATCACTTGAAAATACCTGTTCTTGTATTTTACCTCTGAAGGTGAGTGTTAAAAAAAAAAGAAAAAGTCCTTAATTTCAGGGAGCTTAAATTCTACTAGGAAAAAAAAAAACATCTACCTAGAAAATTAAGTGCCAAGTTTGCACCAAGTAATTTCTATAGAGGGAATTAGTAGCTGGGGAAAAATAGGATATACTTCCAGGAAGAGGTGACACATGATCTGAATTTTGAAGGGATTTTAAAAGGCTGGGAGTGAAGAGGGAGTGGATTCTAGGAATAGGGGTATAGCTGGCTCAAAAGCATGAAGACAGGCAAGGACGTGGTAGGCAAAAATGTAAAGTACTTGGAGATGAACATTACCTAGTATACATGTACAGGGACTACAGTATAACAAAGTGAGAGAAAAAGAACAAAGTAAAATAATTTCTTCCATCAAAGAGCTTACAAATGAATTGCCATTAATTGTTTATATAGAATTTTACAATTTCCTATTTAATTAACCTATGGATAATTTTATGGAGAAATATGCCAGAATTTAGGGAAGAAATTTTACCTTAGGCTTTAAATTTCTTGATAATAAAGGAAGTTATAGGATCACAGGATTGAAATTTGAAACTGACTTTAAAGATGCGTTGGACCAATCCTCTCATTTTTCAAATGTAGAAATTAAGAAGCACAAAACACTATAGAGCCTGGATTCTTTTTTTTTTAATTTTAATAATAGCTTTTGATTTTCAAAATACATGCAAAGATGGTTTTCAACATTCACCCTTGCAAAACCTTGCATTTCAAATTTTTCTGGAGCCTGGATTCTTAACTAGGACTAAGGAACTTATTCTCTTTATGTCTCTGTCTCTGTCAATAGCCTCTCTGCTCTTCTGTTTCTCTCCTCCCTCTTCCTTTCCATCACTCTCACCCTCCTCCCTCTTTTCTCTTCCTTCTTTTCTCTCTCTCTTCCCCTTCTGTCTTTCTCCCATCCCTCTCTTCTTCTCTACATGCACATTATGTATAATTATAAATATAAAGCTATACACATATTTTTGATAATTGTATTTAGTATCATCCATTCCCTTTATAATTTTGTGTTTATGAATTTAAAATATTATTTTGAGGAGTTCCTAAACTTCACCAAAGTGTCCAAGAGGCCCATGACACAAAAGAGGTTAAGAACCCCTATTCTAGATCCTTCCTCTGCTTTTTGTAAACTCTATATTCCAGAAAATATATAGATAGTAGAAAAATTTTTCTAGGAAGCACTCAAATTCAAAAGTGCTAGCACGATTACAAAGCTATTAAGAACTCCTACTCCTCATGTACTTAGAGAGATGATTTACCTCAGTAGATTAGATGTATGTTCCTAAATCACAGAAATTCTGTCTGGAATGGGAATATTTAGATTCACATCCCAGCTCTCTTATTCACAGTCTGTATTTCATTGCATAAGTTGCTTTCCTTATGTGGGACCTCATCCAAAGGGGCCAGGAGCTATTTAATATCTCAGGTATAACTAATCCAAGGGCTCCCCCTGATTTCAAGCCCAACTCTCTATTCATTATACTACAATCCCTCCCAAAAGAATAACATTTAGGAGGAAGGTGAAAAAAATGACAAAAGTTGCAGTGAAATGGAGAAAGATGGGGACCAAGAAATGGTCATTAGATTCAGCAGATAAGGGATATTGGTTTTACTACAGTAAAACAGTTTTAGTCATTAGCTAGCCAGGATAGTGGAGGGGAAGCATGCAGACAACTTTTTAGAAGTTTGGCAGTGAAAGGGAGAAAAAATACAGGCATAAAGGAGTTGGTGTTTGAAAGCCCAGGACCTAATCACAGAAAGAGACAGCTAAGGAAGTGTTTAACTAGAAGTATGTAGCCATACTAGCTGATCTGTTTAAAAATTGCCCCAAAAGAGGGGGGGGCAGGTAGGTCACGCAGTGGATAGAATACCAGCCCTAAAGTCAGAAGGACCTGAGTTCAAATTTGACCTCAGACACTTAAGACTTCCTAGCTGTGTGACCCTGGGCAAGTGACTTAACCTCAATTGCCTCAGGAAAAAAAAAGAAAAAAAATTACCAAAAAAAAAAAAGGGAGGAGGAAGAAGAGGAAGAGAAATAATTCATTTTTTAGTTGTGTTCAACTTCATGACCCCATTTGAGATTTTCTTGGCAGAGATATTGGAAGAATAGGCCATTTCTTTCTTCCACTCATTCTACAGATGAGGAAACTGAGACAATCAGTGGCTTGCCCAGAGTCACACAGCTCGTAAGTGAATAAGGCCAGATTTGAACTCATGAAGATGAGTCTAACCCCAAATTCAGCTCTCTATCCATTGTACCATCTAGTCACATAATAAAAATAATAACAACAGCTAACATTTATATAGTGTTTACTATTTGCCAGGCACTGTGCTAAGTGCTTTACAAGTATTACCTAATATGATCCTCACAACAACCTGAGGGATAGGTGCTGTTATTATCCCCTATTATTATAGATCCCATCTGTTATTACAGATGAGGAAACTGAGGCAAACAGAAGTGACTCATCCAGTGTCACACAACTAGGGTACATCTGAGGCAGGTCTTCCTGACTACAGGCTCAGCATTCTGAATGTTTAAGACTCTTTACAACCCAGTTCCTGCCTCCCTTTTCATTATTCTAACACTTTACTTTAGTTCTACACCTTTGCCCCACTGGGCTTGCATTTGCTGTCATGCACACGATGCTCTGGGCTTGCATTTGCTGTCATGCACATGAGGCTCTTCTCCCATATCCATGCATGCTCTTCCAACCCAGAATGCCTTTCCTTCTTCCAACTCCTGCATTCCCAGGCTTCATTCAGGATGAACTTAGTGCTCAACCACCAGGGAAGCCGTGTCTGGTTGCTAGGGCTGGCAGAGGCTTCCCCTTTGAAATGAACTTCTATCTGTTCTGTATCTGCTCATGTACAGACCTAGAGTACGCAAGTGTGATGCTACAATGTGAACTCCTGGAGATCACAGACTGGGCCGGCCTTTCTTTGTATTCCCAGAACTTATTATAATGGTTATCACACAGTAACAGCTGATGGGATGCTTTGTTGACTGACTGATAGTAGGATTGGGGAGGGTCAGGAAAGGTTAAACAGCCAGACTCATTGCATGAGAGCACCATGACTATGTAGGACAACATCTTGAAAAGCCAGCAGAGTTAATTTAAGGTTTTGTTAAGAATAGAGAAGATGTGAATATGTTTGTAGGCAGTGAAGAAGTAGGAAGATAGATTGAATAAACATGTATATGTCTACCCACAATCTCACTCTATTATAGAACCAAAGAACTCTGGAATATTACACATTACCAAAAAAAAGGAAAAGTTAAGTCATTTGTTAGAAGCCGCATGATTGGTTAATAATAGAAATGGGCTAGAATCATGCCTTCTACTTGATATTTCATAGTATATATTTTATTTTCTTAATTAGAATATAATTTCTTTGAACAAAAGGATAGTGCCTATATTTAATTGATACTCGCCACAGAACCAAGAAGGGAAGAGGGAAAAGTGATCCATTTATATTTATAGACAATTGATCATCAAACACTTATTAAACACTTACTATGTACCACCATGAAGATTTTACAGAATGACCTCTTTAGACAAAAATACTCAGGCAAGAGTAGCTGAAAAAAGTTTGGGCACCAAAGTATTATTTCTAGAGACAGATTTTCTAAGATTACTTTTTTAAACCTTATTTCTCATATAAACTCCTTCCAAAATCCTATTCCTTTGTTTTCTAGATTGCTTGGAAAGTTCTTTCCTCAGTTCTTCCTTGGACATATGGAAAGGAAGGTCTCCAGGAAAAGAGAAAAGGGTATTTTTCAGCTATTCATTAAGATGCTGTTTGGAATATGGCTGTGTGTTTTTTAATGAAACCCAAAGTCCCACATCTGACAGGTGCCTGTAGATACTAACAGGACCCTGATTCCATTCAGGCAATCCCAGGAATACAAACCAGCTGGTGATACTCCCTCTGTTCCAAATAACACATATGTTATTTATAACTGATTCAAAGCCTAGATGGAGCTCTTGCTGGTCTTCTGGGTGGGGATCAAATTGGCAGCATGGATCTCTCAGGCTGATAGTCTGCATTTAATTGTCTCGGTCTGATGGTTCACAAAGTCCTGCCGTGCCCTCATCTTCAGCTAACTCTAAAATCTCTTGTAGAGAAAATTGGACATGGTTTGGAGAACAGAACTGCCCGGGGAGAGGGTTGGCCCTAGTAAAAATACTGTGAAGTAAGCAATCTAGAACCACTATCCTCCCTCCACCTACCTTTTCTGGGTCCTTTTTTGCTTCTCCTTCCCCAAACCCCAAGCCCTCTCAAAGGCTCCTGTCACGGAAGAAACTCTGAGGCAGTAGAGCAGAAGGCTGCTACCAGTGGAGTCAGAGAAAACAGTATCAGATTCAGATTCTGCTCAGCCATTACCTATGGAATCCTGGGCCTACCACTTTGTGTTCCCTCATCTATAAAATGGCCTCAGGGAACTCTTCTTAAATTCCCATCTAGCTCTAACTCTAAGATCCTATGATTTTTAAAAATATTAACGATGACTTATTTTGTTACCTTACCCAAAGATATTAGAAAGAGGACCTCCCCTAATTCATAAATAAATAAATGCGTTATTGAATAAGTGTAACAAGACATAGAAGAACCAGCCTTGTCCTCAAGAAGCTTATAGACTTTGGGGGAGAAAACAATATAGGTACAGACAGGTAAAGGTAAGAGTACAAAATAATATGTGTGTGCCAGAGGTAGGAGGGTGGGAGGCAGGGAAGGGTGGTCAGGAAAGCCCTCACACAGGAGCAGAAGACTGAAAGAAGCAAGTGGTTCTCAAAGATGGAGGTAAGTTATGTATGAGGGAAGGCCTGGAGACAATGAAATTGAATGCCGTGCAGTAGGAACGGCAAGGAGGCCAATTTGTCTGGACCCTGGGAGGGAAATAATGTGCAGAAGGCCAGGAAAGGTGGTTTAGAGTTGGACTTGGAGGCTTGCAGAAGGGAAACTGTCTACTGGAAACCACAAGGCTGGGGAACCATAGTGGAGCCACATAGAATCATCAATCCGGAAATTTGTAGTTTCCCTTATAGACACCACCACTGGAGGGCCCTGTTTATGCTAATCAAAAATGCTGTGAAACTGAGAAATTTTGGAGCTGACATTTTAAGTGACTAATAGAATCAGGAGTGTATGGAGGGGGCCCAAAAGGGCAATCAATTCCAATCTCCTTTTTCACAAATAAAGAAACTAAGTTTATAAAAGTAAAATTATTAGCCCAAATTCAAGTGGAAAGTTAACAGAAAAGCTAAGAGTGAGGATGAGCCTCTCTCTGGCAAAATATAAGGGGCAGTATAATATTTTGCCCATTGATTCAAAAATAATGTATTTAGGGGCAGCTAGGTGGTGCAGTGGATAGAGCACCAGCCCTGAAGTCAGGAGGACCTGAGTTCAAATTCGACCTCAGACACTTAATACTTCCTAGCTGTGTGGCCCTGAGCAAGTCACTTAACCCCAATTGCCTCAGCAACAATAATAATATATTTAGCATTTACTATGTTTCAGACACTGCCCGAGGGCACTGGATATTCCAAGAAAAAAAAAGCCAAACCAACACCTGCTTCCTCTAACTTTAAGGTTGGCCTTGTATAAAGCTCACTTAGAGATTGAGGGTAAAGTCCACCTCTATGAGAGAGGAAGCGAGGAGAAAAACTGTCAGAGAATATGAAATCTAATCCAATTTGCACCACTAACCACAGACATGTCATGTTCACTAGATACCCTGCGTGGGTTCCCTCCCCTAGAAAGGAGGACCAGGCTAATGTGCTGTGTGGTAGTGAGGAATAATGAATAGCACTATTTGTAAATGACAAGCACGATATTTCTCATTATCTAGCATGCATACATCACTTTATTTCTCTACCACCAGCAAGACATTGATTGCAAAAGGTCTGAAAAACACTTTAAAAACACAAAATGCTCAGTAAACAAAATCCCCTAACATTCAAATAGGATTTTGTAACTGCCGGGTTACAAACAACAAAAATCCTCCCTAAAGTCAAATAGGATTTTGTAACCGCCAGGTCCTGAACTGGAATAAGCCCCTAGTTCCCACACTAATTGGTTGGGGGGCAGGGGAAATATCTGACGACCCCAGCAGTGGACATTCTTTTACATTTCTAAAAGAGAAACACTCCAATTTTCACTTTCATAGCTGATTTCCTTTGTACAGAACCAAAGAGGGAGGAAATGTGTTGTAACAGATGGAGAGCTGGTATTGAAGTCCAAAAGTCCCAGGTTCAGGCGCCACACAAACTGGGTGATCCTAAATCAATCACTTAATCTCAAAGCTATCAGATGTAACAGAGTATGGAGCACTGGGCCCTCCATTTATCCTCACCGCACCTCTCTTCCCAGGCAACTCCCTAAAATTTACCTGCTAAGTCATGGATCAGTTGTGATAGACCTTTGGAAGAAAGAATTCCCTAAGTTAAGAAAATCATAGACAGGTATGGGATCACACATTCATTCCTCTTGCTTGATTACTGAATTCAATGTCAATGGATTGGTGAATTTAGAGTTAGGAAGAACTGGGTCCAAACCTTGCTTAGGAGACTTATTAGCTGTATGATGCTGAATTTCAGCTTAAGTTTTCTCAGACTCAGTTTTCTCATCTGAAAAGGGGCCATTATAATAATATCTGACTCAAAGCATTATTGCCAAGATTAAATAAATTAATATATGGAGATTATTTAAACATAAATGAATAACTCTTTAGCCTAACTATATACAGTAAGCAGAAGCTTTAAAAAAAAGAAAAAGAAAAGAAAAACTAAATAAATTAGTAAAAATATCTATCAAAATAAAATACAGTAGAATAAATGGGATGGAAAGAAAGGTGAAAAGGAATACTGAAAAGGGGAGTAGAGCTAGCAAAGGAATCTACAGATATTAGAGTACTAATTACAAAGTAAAAAGGGGGAGATGGGGAGAAAGAATAAATCCTGGTGATTTGAATATGGAATGGGAGAAAGGGAGTGGTAAATTGAAATTAAATCATTCTGAGTAATAAAGACTACAGCTACTTAGTGTTCATTTCATTTTCTTTTTTGTTTTCTAAAGATGATGATACAGGAAAGAAATATTTGAACATAATTTGACAAGCAGTAAGACAAACTAAAAAATCATAATCATGAATGTAAATGGGATAAACTTTCCCAGATAACAGAAAAGAAAGTTGTGGAATGAATTAGGAAAAGTAATAATTTCAATATCTATAAAGACCCATATTTAAAAATAGAGTCAATTAAGTGATAAAATGAGGAACTAAAGATGAATTTAATATGCTTCAGCAAAATGCAAAACCCAGTAATATCAGTCATTGTTTCAAACAAAGAAACAATAAAAACAGTTAAATTGAGAGATATAAAAGCAGGGAAATTACATTATGCTTGAAGATATCAGGGATAAGAAAAAGTATGACAATATTAATAATGTATAATTGCAAAATACGTAAAGGGAAAGTTAATGAAGTTACAGAATTACCTAGCTAGTAAGTCAATAATTGGTGGGTACTTCAAAAAGCCCTTTTTAAACCTATACAAATCTAACAGAAAGATAAACAAAAACTGAAAGGAAGTATCCAAACAGAATATTAGAAAGATTAGACGTTATAGATCGTCCATGATTTTTGAAAGGAAATTTTAAGGAAAAAACTACTTACAACAATGTTTGGCATATTTATGAAAACTGACTATAGATTAGGTATAAAGAACTCATAAACATTTGCAGAAAAGCAGTATTATTGAAATACATTCTTTACAGAAGAAAATGCAATACAATTATAATTAATAAAGTAAGCATAAGCAATGGACTCCAAATCAAAAAGGAACTAAAAAAGTCCTAAGAAACACAACATAACATTTTCATGCTCTCTATTGATGTTTGCTTCTATTGTATTTCCTTTCTCTAATTTTTTTTCTTGCAGATATGATTTTAAACAAATCATAAAAACTCTGAAAATTATAATGAAGAAAAAGCAATGCAACAACATTCAAATTTCTAGAAGGCAGTTGCCAAAGTCTTCAGGGAAGAATTTATATCTATAAACACATGTCAAGGAAAGGTCAATGAATTAAGCAAGGAAATGGAAAGACAAGAAAATCAATAAATGAATAAACTTAAAATAAGTCTAAATATAGATATACAGATGGTAGATAGATATATCTATCTTGTAAATTAGAGCCAAACACAATATGACTACTGTAATAGATTATAAATGGAACTGACATATTGAAGGGACATAAATGGCTAATTCATTAAGAGAACAACAGGAAAAAAAAGATAAAGAGAATTAAGTTATCAAAATCAAAACTGAAGGGAAATTAATGATGAGCTGAGATGAAATAAAAGAATTTGTCAGAACTATTAAATCCATATATATACATATATATATGTATGTATACAATATATACATATATACCTATCAATGAAGATGTAATTTGAATGAAATGAATAAAAGTTTTTTTTTTAATACCTAGATTATTTAAACAGCAAAAAAAGAATCTAAACCACTGAATCTCAAAGAAAACAATAAACAACTCCCAAATTTGAAAAAAAAAAATCACATCCAGATAGATTTACAAGTGAATTCAAGCAAACATCTTTTAAAAATTAACCTATATAGTATGTAAACTACTCACAAAAAACCAGAAAAAGATAGTATCTTATTAAATTCATTCTGAAATAATATATTGGCCAAAAACTGGGAGAGATAAAGCAGAAAAAGGTAATAGCCACAAATGAAATGATTTTTTTAATTAAAAAAAAAACACCCTATTCCTTATGATCAGATTGGATTTATACCAGGAATGCAAAGATGGCTCAACACTAGGTAAATTGCAAACATAATAAATCACACTGATAAATAAAAAAAATGACAAGAATTTATTAACAATCCAAAAAAGATCTTCTAAAAATATACAATATTAAAAAACAAATATTTATAAAAATATAAGGTATGAAAAGATGCTTCATATTCTAAACAATCTATCTAAAACATAATTTATTATAAAAGAAAACACTAAATGCTTTCCAAATTTATAAACGGAATAATTGAAGTCAGGGGTAAAGTAAGGATGGTCATTATTTTCATTATTATTTGACATAATTTTTAAAATAGTAATATTCATATATTCAAATTAGGTGATCTCATCAGTTTATATGTTTTCTCTAAGGTACAGATCAAAGTACTCATGACTGCTAGACAAATCTGATCCATGGTAGCCCATAAATTCAAATAAGGGTCATATACCCAATGTGCCCAGGATTTTTTTATTATTTTTCTTATTTCTCCTGCTATTCCAAAGATTCCAATATAGCACTTGGTTGGTCCATCATGTAACTAACCCATCTTCTTGGTATTTTTTGATCATCCATTCTCTTGGTAACATCTTTTTAAAAAAATTTAGATCTAACATTGTTGGTGGAACTGTGAATGGATTCAACCATTCTGGAGAGCAATCTGCAACTATGCTCAAAAAGTTATCAAACTGTGCATACCCTTTGACCCAGCAGTGTTTCTATTGGGCTTATATCCCAAAGAAATCATAAAGGAAGGAAAGGGCTCCACATGTACAAGAATGTTTGTGGCAGCCCTTTTTGTAGTGGCTAGAAACTGGAAATTGAACAGATGCCCATCAATTGGAGAGTGGCTGAATAAATTATGGTATATGGATGTCATGGAATATTATTGTTCTGTAAGAAACAACCAGCAGGATGATTTCAGAGAGGCCTGGAGAGACTTGCATGGACTGATGCTGAGCGAAATGAGCAGAACCAGGAGATCATTATACATGGCAACAACAATACTATATGAGGATCAGTTCTGATGGACATGGCTCTCTTCAACAATGAAATGCTTCAAACCAGCTCCATTTGCTCAGTGAAGAAAGCCATATACACCCAGAGAGAGGGATATGAAATGTGGACCACAACATAACATTTTCATGCTCTTTATTGATGTTTGCTTGTATTATGTTTCCCTTCTTAGATTTTTTTTCTTGTAGATCCAATTTTTCTTGGGCAGCAAGATAAGTGTTGAAATATGCATACATATATTCGATGTCTTTAACATAATTAACATGTAGTGGGTAGTGGACTTCCTTCTATCTAGGGGAGGGGTGGGGACTAGGGGGGGAAATTTTGTAATGGAAAGCTTTGTAAGGGTCAATGTTGAAGAATTACCCATACATATGTTTTGTAAATAAAAAGTTTTAATAAAATTTAAAAAAATTAAGATCTTCCCTGAAGTTTCTCATGTCTCCTATGATAAATTTACATGTTAAGTATTTCCAGTTCTTTAGAAACTGCTGCATTCCACACCTACACCAATATCACACCACCAGGAAAAGACTGGATGAAAGAATAAATGGGTCTTGCTTCTGAAAGAAGCTGAAAAACATTAAATAAGCTTTTGCAATTTCCCCAAGGCAATTCAGCCTATGGTTTTCTTGTTTTCTTTTTGTTGTTGTCTTGAGTTTTTAACCTTTCTCAGTATTCACAGCACTTAGCAAAGTGCCTATCATTTAGGAAGCCTTTAATAAATGCTCATTGAGAGAAGCTTGGAAATATGTATACATATATTCGATTTGCCAATATTTTAACATAATTAACATGTAGTGGATATCCTGCCATCTAGGGGAGGGGTGGGGAGTCGGGGGGAAAATTTGTAACGGAAAGCTATGTAAGGGTTATTGTTGAAGAATTACCCACATATATGTTATGCAAATAAAATAAAATAAAAAAAATAAATGCTCATTTTCTGACCAGCTTCTTTCTTGTTTCATTCTAACTCACTTATTGTCCACTTGTACCATTATGCATGCACACATATATGTCTCTGTGTATTTATATAAATATACAATGAAAATGACAATAGCTTACATTTGTTAAAATTTTTTGTGATGTGATTTACAAATGTTACTGCATTTGATTCTCTCTGGATTGAATTAGGTATTATTATTATCTACATGATGTAAATGAAGAAGGGACTGAGATTAAGAGAGTTGCTCAAGGCCACATACCTAATAAACACTGAGGCAGGATTTTGGAACTCCAAGTCCATGATTCTACCCCCACCCCCACCCCCTCCATGGTACTATGAACCATTGCACATATCTGTGCTTGTCTCTATCTTTGTCCCTTAGTGTCTGTTTCTCTCTGCTCTCTCCTTTTCTCTTTCTCCTCTTCCTCCTCTTCCTCTTTCTCCTCTTCTTCCTCTGTCTCTCTCCTCCTCCCTCCCTTCCTTTCCACCATCCCCTCTCGAAATCCATCTCTCCAACTGAATGTCATAATGCGGGTAATCAATATTCTTTATCCACTTGGTGTTTCCTGTGGGTCTAGTTAGATCAAACTATTTTAAGTGATTACAGACCTCTCCCAGGAAGCTCTGCAGCTTTATTTATCCATTCATTCATCAACAAACATTTATTAAGCACCTACTATGTAGCAGGCACCGGGCAAAAAGGGGCAGGAGACAGCCCTTGCCCTCAAGAAGGGCAACTCCAACTTCAGCCTCTGAGCACCAAAGTCTGCCCTCTCCCCCCACCCCAGCCTCCCACAAAATCACCTCCAGTAGTTTGGAGAAGAGAGGAGAGGCAAATAAAGGTGTTCAAAGCATGCTATGTTCAGGATAACTAGGAAATAATTAACAAAAGGAAGGAATCCCATGGAGTTGGGAGAAGCTTTTTATAAGAAGGGTCTTATTTGGCACTTAAAGGAGGCAGGGAGGCCCAAAGTCAGAGCAGAGGAGGGAGATCATTCCAGACAGGGAGGAAGGCCAGAGAGAATGCCCTGGAAAATGCAGTGGTGAGGAGGTCAATGTTGCTGGGTCAAAGAGAGAAGGAGGAAGGAGGAGGTAAAGTTGGGAAGGCTCTGAATGCCAAACAAGGGATTCTGTATTTGGTCCTGGAGTTTATTCTGGGAAGGGTGGGGGAAGGGTCAGATCTTGGTACTCAGTGGCTGATTGGAGTAGGAAGAGACTTGGGCGCCAGACCCAGGAAAGGGCTATTGCACAGGCAAGACAACCATCATGTCATCCACAAACAGGGGGAGGCAAAGGAAGAGATAAGCTTTTATTTGTATAGCACCTATTAGGTGCCTAGAACTGGGTGCTAAGCAGTTTTTGGTGGTTTTTTTGCAAATATTACCTTACTTAATGCTCATAACCACCCTGGGAGGTACATATTATTATTATCTCTGTTTTACAGTTGAAGAAACTGAGGCAGACAGAGCTTAAGTCACTTGCTGAGGATGCATTAAGTGACAGCTGGATTTGAACTTGGATGTCCCTGATTCTTGGCCCAAAGCTCTATCTACTTCACCACCAACTGCCTCATAAACAGGAACAGAGATAGCACAGCCGGAACGCTGCTTGGGATCTCAGAGCAGTGTTAAAACTCCGTGGCAAGTGGGGGATTCTGGTCTGGAGGCCTCCAAGGCCATCTCTCCCACCCCCTCATTTTATAGCTGGGGAAACTGAAACCAAAGAAGCTAAGACACTTGCTCACCATCGGAAGAACACTAATAAGAACTGGTAAACCAGAATGTGAACCCAGATCTTTGGACCAAATCCAGCACTTTTATCACCTCTGGACACTGAGTCCTTTGCCACAGGTCTATAACTCTGATCTCCAATGTCAAAGTTCTCATTGCTATCCCCCACGTAAAGTCATTGTGTCCTGAGCCCCAAATAGTCAGATGTAAAGAACAAATGGAAGACATATAGTCATTCAGAGAAACTAAGTTGGGGGGTTGGGAGAGTGGGAAAGGAGGGCAAAAGAATTTTGATGGTTGCATCTTCCTCCAGATCCCTTATCTACCTGTTAAGTAATTAATTGTCTCCACTGATCTCCACTCAGGATATGTCACTACCTGAGTCTTACAGATTCTTAAATATAACAAGATCTCTTCCTCTCAAGATTAAACAAAACAAAAAAAAAAAAAAACTCTTAGTTATTTAGTCTAATTGCTAGGAAATATAAAAAAACTGACAAAACATCTGGAATTTTTTATCTGGCTAGAAATACCTTGTATCTTTAGACACTGAGAATGCCCTAATACTTTGTACACCACTTAACACATGTAATCTCTGAAAAATATGTAATGGAGAGAAAGAAGAAAGAATGGAAACAAGAAAAAGAAGAACAGCAAGAAAAAAGATCAAAAACAAGAACAAGAAAAAAGAACAAGAAAAAAAAGAACAGGAACAAGAACAAGAACAAGAAAAAAAAACAAGGAGGAGGAAGAAGAAAAAAAGAGAGGACATGCTGACAGAAGGGGGAGGAGGGGGTGTGCCTGGTGGTAGCTGAGAGTTATATGTCCAGATTACACAATATCAGTCCGGGTGGCAGCAGACACCTGATTCTAGCAGGGCTCTCCCCAAGGGTAGGCACCCCGATTTGTATGTTTTTAGGTTTCAGGAGCTGTTTTTTAGAGGAAAGCCCTCCCCCCACCTGTTTAAGAACAGATTCTCTGCTCTCTCCCCCTCCATCCTAGCTATCTCCTATCTCAGAAGATAGGCCGGGACCAAACAGCCCAGCAGACTTGTCCTGCTCCTGTCCTGCCACAGACTTTCTGTTAGGACCCGTTCTGGCCCCAGGTCCTTCCCAGAGTCCCCCTGCCCAGGCTCTCTGGGCCTTACCCGGCCTCCTCACTTCCAGGACACCCATTTCCCCTGGGGCCTTCTTCACTCCTTCTCCCCAGATCTGTCAGGACGTGTCCCCCCCTGCTCAGTCTCCAGCTAGGATCCCTACTTTGTTTCACCGGACTCCCTGCGTGTCTGCTTCATCAGCAAAATGTCTCCCTGTTGTACACCTTGCTTGATGTTTATGATCCAAAGCTTGCTGGGCTGGGTTATTTGTTGTTGTATCTTTCAAAGAACCCTGAATGACAGTGATAGATGTGAAGAGGAGCACTACCCATCTAAGATGCATCTATTCACAAGGCTCTTCTAAATGTGGTTCACAGGGAGACAGAGTCCCCTTCTCCAAGGGACACTTTGATTCCTGTCTGGAAGAATAAGAAAGGGGGACAGACACAGAGCTGGGCAATCTGTTCCTCTCCAAGAGAGGATATTGCACTACAATTACATATACCTGCCCCCTCCCCCAGAGACTACTGGTCTGGGGCATTATTTTTATTTCAGGTTCAAACTTGCTTTGTTTCTCTCACCTGGATCCCTTAAAAAAAAAATTGCATTCTCAGGCTTAACTCTTTCTTACCAAATGCAGGTTAAAGTGAATCAAGAAATAATGAATATAGTGACACACCCAATTATCCAAGAAAAGGTGACCAGAAATCAGAGAAAATTGGATAAGAATATATTAGGAAATAGACGGAAGGAATGTAGAGGTCTCAGTCTTATCCAACATGAAATTCCCTAAAATCTCAAGGGAAGCAACCCGAAAATCAAAAGCAAATTGAGCCACTGGCTCCTCAACATGCCTGGTGCTTCCCCAATCTTTCCACTCTCTCTTTGGGTCTCTTCACAAAGACCATCTGAAACCATGTGTATTGTTTTTTCAAAGCAAAAATGAAGAACATGTCTCCTCTCCAGAGCTCTTGTACTAACTTCACCCATCACACAGTCCTTTACTAGATTAGATATATTTGATATATTCTAGTCTCAAACTCAGGTTATAATTGAATATAATGCCTTATTAGAAGAAGGTTCTTGACGGAGCATTTCACTCTCCAAATCAAAGACTTTTTAAAAATTATTAACAATTAGCACAATGGTCCCTTGTACTCCAGCCATCTTTCATTCCATTATACAATGCTGAAGATACATTCTCTCTGAAATACTGTAGTTAAGAAATTTTGCCTTTTCCTTAGGGATATCTCACAGAAAATGCCCTGGATGGGTGTGAAAATAACTCACTTGAAAAAATGACACAGCAGGGAAAGTAGGCATAGAGATGGGTAACAGTTGCTCTCTCAATTTCCTCATATGAGCTAAGATGTTCTTCCCCACACTATGGGAACCATCCTCTCTATTAGAATTCTTGTGAATCCATTCCTGAGTGTTCTCACACCACTACCTACCTCCTGCACTAACCTCCTCCCAAAAAGTGGGCCTACTCTTGCTACTTTATCCACCTTCGATCTCAGTGGTATTTCTAGCACTTCTAGAAACAGAGGTGCACTATGATGTTTGAGACCAAACCAAAAAAAAAAAGAAAAGAAAAGAAAAAAAAAACTATTATCTCCTTGAAAGAAAAAATAATTGGTTTTCACATCCCATAAAATTACTTTTATTTATTTTTCATGTATTTTGATAGGTGTGACCTGTTGTCTGCTGAGAGAATATATGCTCCGTATGCACACTCATTTGTTTCTATAGCCCCATTTTCTAGGTGGTGCAGTGGTTAGAGCACCAGCCCTGAAGTCAGGAGGACCTGAGTTCAAATCTGGTCTCAGACACTTCCTAGCTGTGTGACCCTGGGCAAGTCACTTAACCCCAATTGCCTCAGCAAAAAGCAAAAAAAAAAAAAAAAAAAAAAAAGTTGTTGGCACATAGCAGGTACTTTATAAAATAAACAATTATTCATTAATTACTTTGTTTTTTAAAAAAAATAGATTCCCTCCCCTCATTTTCTCTCTTTGAATGACCTTCCTTACATTTTTTATCCTTAAATGTCCTTAGTATAATTTTGCCTATTTGGCTTTCTTGTCAAGCTTTCTTTAAATAGGATTTACCCTCCACTGTTTCCCTCTGATTTATGGAGTGACATTGCTGAATGTCTTCCATCACCCTTCCCTGTAAGGTTTTATGTACAAGCTTATATTATAAACTAGTGTTACCCTTGCCTTCCATCTCTCTTCACTTGGTGAATAAGTCAGGTATTTTGCCTATTAAAGTACTTTCTAGGCACTTTTGATTTCTTTGTTATGGCAACTGATTTATATCAGTTAAACTTTTGCATTTAATTATTATATTCTGAGTTTATATCCTCTATCTCATCTTTTACCATTTTTCATTATCTCCTTTGAAAAGGTCAGGATTGAGGTATTTCAACCAAGTGCCATTCTCTTCCCTTATTTTTTATTCTAGCTTTGTATTCATTTTGATCCCTGCTGTAACAAGTTCATGGTCTGACTATACCGAGACAGTCAATAAACATTTATTAAAGGATTTATTAAGGAATTATTCTCATCTCAGTTATTAGGCACTTCTTGACATTAAAATATAACCAAGTTCATCTTTTTGTAATATTATTAAAAATTGCAGGTGTCCAGTACCCACCTATTCTTTTTTCAAAGAAAGTATTTGATACAAAGGCATTAGGTTTCTAAATAGTCTGCAAGCCATTGATTTTGCTCATTTCTTAAGTTTGACCCATGTTTTCCAGTCTGTTTTTTACTATTGTCATTTATTTCTACCACTATATTAAAGTTACCAACTATCAGGGTGTTTGTTTAATTTGAATGGTATTAACCTTGTCCTCTACAGAAATTATCTAATTCTTTTTCTTCTATGACATATATTGATGCATAATCTAAAATTATATTCATGGTGATCCTTTTTGCAAGCATTGAATCATAAGCACTGCCATTCTCAGGACTATCATAAATACAATTATAAAATACTCTTTCCAGAAACAAAGAGACTTAAATTGGAGAGATATTTATGGTTACGGTTGGGCCTTGCCAGTACAATAAAAATGATAGTACTTAAATTAATCTGAAGATTTAGCATTGCACCAATTCAATCTGTCAAGGAATTATTTTAGACTCTACAAAATAATGATAAATTTTATTTGGAGTATCAAAAATTCTAGTATCTCAAGAGAAATGATGATCAAAAATATGAATGAAGGAAGAATACCATTACCAAATCACAAACTATAAAACAGAATCATCAAAATTATTTGATAGTCACTAAAAAATAGGAAAGTAAATCTGTAGATGGCAATGTCACTTTTGGACATACACCAGGAAGAAGTCAAAGACAAAAAGAAAAGTCCTATTTATTAAGTTCCTCGTTAGACTGTAAGCTCTCTGAGGACAGGGCTATCTTTTTTTTTTTTTTTTTTTTTTTTTTTTTTTTTTTTATTAAAGAACATATTGCTGTTCAGTGGTTACAATTGTCTCTGATTCCTCATAATCCTATTTGGGGATTTTTTGGCAAAGATACTGGAGAGGTTTCCCATTTCCTTCTCCATATCCTTTTACACCTGAGGAAGCTGAGGGAAACAGGGTTAAGTGGCTTGCTCAGGGTAACACAGCTACTAAGGGCCTGAGGTCAGACTGAAACTGGGGAATAGTCTTTTTGACTCCAGGATCAGGGCTCCAGCTGCCCACCTGACAAAGAGGAGGCACTTAAATATTTATTGACTATGGACTACATAACATATTCACAGCAATACCTTTTTTGGTGGTGACACAAACCAGGGAGCAAAACCAGCAAGTAAGGAATGGCTGAACAACCTTTGGTGTATGACTCTGATAGTGTAAGGACTTTTTTTTTTTTTAATTTTATTTTATTTGCATAACATATGTGTGGGTAATTCTT